>QMFG01003995.1:0-31979 GCA_003314545.1 Ramaria sp. MG151
GACCGTGCCACATGTGTGGCCAAAACCTAAATTTAGGTTTGAAATGAAAAACGCAAACTTAACAGACTGTGGCCAACATAGACATGCAAAGTCTATTCAGCTTACAAGGTAGAATCCCTTTGGAATATCTATCTCTTCAGAAATATGTATCCCCTCACAAATGTTCCAAAGGTCATTACTTTTGGAAAATATGAGAGGATAAGTAAGGCAATTGAGATTTGTTGTAATAGTGAGATAATTATCAAGGCTAGTTCCTGGCCAAACTCTGTAAGTCTCTGGGACCTTTCAGAAACTATTCCAAAGAATTATTTCCATCTATTGTTGGAAAGATTCATGTGGAATAGGAGTCAATAATGATTCTAGTTGTATACTACATAGAAGTAAAATCATATACTGGCAGTCTCTCTCTCCTTGGCCAGTTAAGGAAGATATGTATATGAGACTTATCTAAATATGACTTTTTCATTTCCTAACAATGATTACCATCAGCCCCTTCCATTTGACAAATGCACTGGCCTCAATGGATGTAGACCCCATAGAACCATAAACATCATAGTTGCTTGGGAAAAACAATGTTACCAATCAGGGAGCAAATAATCACACTAATCATTCAATCTTCAACCTCTAAGTCCATCCAGACCACCTAGATGTCAGTGTTAATGTATGTTATAATGGAGGAAATTGGGCTAGAGTATAACATTCAACTAAAACGCAAAAAATGGGGTCTATATCGGTCTATAACGTGGGATTTTCACACAGCACATCTTATCTCAAAGTTACTCCTCAACCGGTGAGAAAGGGAGAGGCAACACCAATGGGGAGCTGCAGGCACCAGATGATGTGATAGCTGATGGAGTATCAGCACAGTGTGTCACTCAAGACAAGAAATAATTACCGTTTGTATGAATAGAGATGTAGACCGTCTTTCACCTCACTGGAAGTCTCTTCTTCCTCTTCGTCAATGGACCTCCCTTCCGGGTTATGCCACGTATCGTCGTCCAACCATTGCGGTTCAGGGTCTAAAGATGGACGATATTCTGCCATAAGCTTAGGAGCTCCAGAGTTGCAAATATATGCACCCTCTCTGTGCGAAAAGAGATGCATGGTGGGTTCTATCACCTCCACATCCGTAGCCGAGTCCCACTGAAAGGTACACATATCTTGTGGAGCAGAGGGACCGGCCACAGCCGTCAGATCAGTTATCCATAAGTGTTGAACCGCAATTACTGTTTTGTGCTATCTGTCAAAGCTCAGTTCCAGTGTTACAGTAAGGGGGAGCTAACCGAGTTTCAACTCGTGTGGGGCAATTGAGAGCCCATGCCGAGCGATGACCGAGGGAGCGAGGTGATGCAACACATTCCATGCATGCGTCTCATCAAGATTATCATATGATAAAGAAATCCATGACCTCACTTGTGCGGGGATAGTGAGAGGGCGAAGTCTGTGATAGAGGATGTAATTTCCCAGCCCATAAACGAGAGATTAAACTTGCCGTCGTCTTTGACAAAGTTTACCACCATCTCTCACTATATCTTCCACAGGAATGTGATGGAGGGACTCATAGCCACTTAAAAACCTCGGATACGCGGTCCACGAGAGTGTCCCAGATTGTCCTTGCATCGAGTGGTGAATGTTGTCGACAACTACAAAGGCACCAGCTTCTGTTATGTAGCCAATGTCTCCCAATGACATCGGGCCGGTGGGACGAACATAGAACGCACTCGTTCCTAGCCACCCTCGCTCAAAGAATGCAGCCCCAAGCATCGGAAGGTCGAGGTCGTCATAACCACATTGGAGAATATCCAGGAGGTCATCTGAGCTGGGCAGTCGTTGTAACGAGTCACACAAACTATATGCCATAGATGTAGCTGGATTGTGACTGTAGGATATGCCCCTATCATGAACAGTCAGCAGCAATGTAGTAGTCTTCATGGCTTACTAACTGTGGAAGGGATACCAAAATAGCACGGAAAACATCGGGCTACCATGCCGCTTTACCATGTCCGAAATTAACTCAACGCACTGCCCAACTTACCTGGCTGTCCTCCTCACATGATAACTCACCTGCATAGATCAGCTTCCACTGATGTTGCTTGTTTCCAGGTTGAACAGTAACATAAAGACCTTCAGCCTTGGGTACATCAGCTAGGAGTAGATTAAACAGCAGTGATACACTACCAGAGACCAATGATGGGAAGGAAAACAGCCTGTTCCTGACTGCTGGAAATCTGTCAAGGCCTAATTATTGTTCATCAAATAGTTGATTGAGAACCTGAGAACATGGCATACACCGATAGATGTTCGCTGCTCCAACTTGCATCAGTTATACGCAACCTCACGATTGTATACAGCAACGAACCATATTATATATACCATAAATGGTCTCTACAGGGTTTGAATAAAGTGTCCGCTCAAGCCAACTTCCTAAACTTTCAAGGTGATCACCAGGCAGGTGATACACCTGGAACGGGATGCTGGCCGCTTCTCTGCTCGCTCCAACAAGCTGCAATAAGTAAGGGCTCCTGTGAATCCTCGAAAGTCAACTCCTGGCATTCTTTAAACCATGCAAGGCTTACCGAATGTGTCGGTGATAATTGAGATTTTGCAGAAACTAACGAATCGTGAAAAGAAGTCTAAGATCTCAAAAAAGGCCTCACTAGATCTGTCTTCCTGCGAGATGGCATACTATAGTAATTCTTCACTAACACCGTTCTATTATCATAACGCTTCGCCTTCTGCAGTTCAACTCTAACTGAACCGGCGCTCGAGTGTCCTTGAGAACGTAGAGAGATTCGATATTGGCCGATTGTCTCGAAAACGACAATGTCATCATTTGTGTAGGTGCGTATCTATATTTGAATATGCATCAGCATGGGGGACTTCCTAAAAATTGTTAATACGTACATCAGGTTCGTCTATCGTTGAATCTCGGAAAAGATTGAGATCTCCGAGGCGCAGAATGTGGTTGTACATTGTGTTTACAACAGCCTCCTGTGAACTCACCACTCTTGCGATATTTTGGAGCTGCAAATCCATGCTCATTGAACCCGCCGTGGTGTAGTAAATATAGAGGCTGGGCTCACTGCCATTGATGCATCCAAGCCCAATAGAACCTATATTCTCAGAGCGAGTGTTAACTTCGTATTTATGTCTGTTATCCGCTCACCATAATCGACCTATGGGTGTCCGATAATCTCTTCTCCAGCATCGTGATATCGAAATCACGATCTCCTGCGTTGAAAAATGCTTTCACAGTCGACGAGGATGCCGTTCTTTTCATAACCTTGAGAACATCTTCTAATATCCTGTCATTACAACAGGATGCATAATTTTCTACGGTGAAAGGGCTCAAGCTTAAACCTACCCCTCAAACTCATCAAGTTTCCTCTTGAGTGCAGTTGGAGCAGTGTCCCATTTTCCAGCCATATTTTCCGCAATGGTGACCAGACAGTCTGCGATGAAGTGGCCCAAGTATTGCAACCTTGCCGAGTTCCGTTTGGAGATCTGCGAATGCAAACAAAGTTAGCAGACGAAATGAACGTGTCGAGGTAACATGCCTGAACAGTTTGTATAATGAGCATTGTCAACTTGAGCGCCGCACTGAGCCCTGGAACAAGGACGACTGTTCCTGACAAGCGGAGGAGATCGGTTGAGATGTCCATTTCGTGTACTGTACCGTGGTTGGAGGGTGGACTCTGTGGTAGTCACAGCTGAAAGAATATAAGGGCGTGAGGGGGGCTGTGCTGTGAGCAACGCTGGGAAAACACTGGATGCAACGCTCCAGGTTCGGAGGCCTACGCAACGCTGTGCCACTCGATTTCACACCCTATCTGACAATTATAAACTAGAGTTCGTGGAAATTTTTAATACGCTTATGTAGTAAAGATAGAGATGAACATGCCAATACGAGGTCCTGGGCTTCAAACCATGTCTGACCAGTAGCTTATGACCAAGCGTAATTACTCTCTGACGTGCTAAAAGTGTTTTTTTTTTGTGAAATATCAGCACAGCATCCAAGGTGCTAAGAATTTCAATTTACCAGAAAGCTCTTCGACGTCTTAAAAGAGAAGTTGGAAAGGCTGTGCGATTTAATAGCGAGGTGTTTCTGGAAATGAGAGAACTTGCGCAGCAAAGCACGCAATCGAGCGATTTTCCTATTGAAAAACCAAGGGTGACAGACCTTCAACATACACGGAGACAGCAGGGCACCAAGGCATTCCATGTGCTCCGACAGGTCTTTCAGGATGTCAAAGGGTCACAGTAGCCGTAATCAATGCTCAGAAGCAAAGAAAATCGAGACAAACAACATAAGCGTTAGATCAAAAAACTGTGAGCCTGGTGCTCTGGGAGCTATGCCTTTCCAGAATAGATAGATCCTCCACAGCCAAATAGCTTTTTGAGATGCCAAATTGAGATGCCAAATAAAATGATGGAAAAATGATAAAACACACTGAAATCCTGTTATGCATTGTGCAGCAGGAAGTTTGAAAGGTTGTGCGATTTCAAAATGACATAGATTTGGAAACCGAGAAAATTTTCCCGCAGCAACGCACTCGGTAGATGATACGGCGGTGCCGGAACTGATTGACTCAGGAAGAGAAACAAAACACAGATCATGGACACCTACGCAACATGAGGAATGGTTCCATGGATAAACTAAATCCCGAATCTCAGAGACGAACTCAGCTATACGCCATTCCTCCTTTGTTTCTCTCCAATGTCTTGACGACATACGATGCGCTTATGCGGTTTCCGAGCCCCCAGTAATAGATATTACCACTCTGAAGCATTCTCGCACATCCCCCCACCCTCATTGCATCTTTCCCTCAAGCGTTTTAATCAACCTCGTTGCAAATCCATGCGAGAATATCAAGAATTATTGATAAAATGGAACGCTTTTGTTATAGAACTGCTGCAAACTCCAGCTCATGTCGTTCACCATTTCCTGGATGGTTGCCAAGATACTTGGAATACGATTTCTATGGTTAAATGACCAAAGAGCCTTAAGAAGCTGGTGACCATGCACATGGCACAGGGTAGAGCATCTCGTCCAGATCATTGTCTTACTCCACCGGAATTTGCGGTACTTTTGAGCTGCATCAAGTGACATTGCCCCATATTATGTCTGTTGGTCAGAGAACAGCGGCCAGGTCACGGTCTCCTCCGTTCATTTGTATCTGCGATGGTAACAAAGGGCCGCAATAGGAGAAGTCTGAAGCCTTGGCCAGGTCTCTGAAGCGAAGGGGTCGTGGTGGACTTTGGTCTCTGTATCCAGATCGACCCCACGAATGTAAGTGAAGTAATCATTTTAGCGGAGTCAGTGGTGAAAGACACATCAGCTGTATTCCGTGAGGGTCAAACAGAGAAATGTGCTTGATTTCTGAGACCTCATCAACTTGATCCTTTTGGTTCTGTGACGATTACAGGCTGAGGCAATATAAGGGCTTAAGGGGGTTGTAGATGTAGGCGATGCACAGCATGACGTTTCACCCTATTTCTCTGATCTCGGTTAGAGTTAGTCGAGTATAAGTTAGGGGGAAAATATCCTCATCTTTGAGGTTGCTGGGGAAGCATTAGGAAGTTCTCGTCGTGACTTTAAGGTTGTTAGGCGTCTTGAAAGGGAGTTAGAAAGGCGTGTTCGATTCAGTGGCGAGATAGCTTCGGAAATAGAAGAACGTGGGCAGAAAGGTGTGGGTGGCAGTGCAGATTCGTTTCTTTAGGAAAGGCATGGAACACAGCTCGGGAACTGGAGAGAGAACAAGAGCTTACAAGGGGTCCAAGCATCCCAATCATTGCTTAGAAGGGAAGAAAATCGATAAGAACTTGGATCATATCTTCGTGAGAGTGGTGCACTTCGAAGCAGGTCTTACCAGTATCGACTGAGATCCAGTGGCTAGGTAGCTTTCTCAAATCAATATAAAACTCAATTAAGAATACGAAAAACCCAAAAGCACCAGGGAATAATGCGAAATTCTGCTTATGACCTGAAGACTGTCACTGTAAGCATCGTGAAAAGGGTAAGTTCGAAAGGCAATGGGATGGAAACAAGATAATTTTGCAAATGAAAGAACGTGCAACAAGACAGTGGGCAATGGGTAATGTATTGCCGGGACAAGAACCCTCAATAGCCCACAGTGACAGCGGGCATCGGTGCGTGACGAATGCTCAACAGCTGGGGACGAAAAAAACTCGCTTTTGCACCACCCCGCCTCCCTTTACCTCCCGTGGCTTAATGGGATTCGACTCCCATGACACATGTGTACATAGTGACCGGATGCTCATATAGAAATTATAACAAGAAACATTTTGGATTATCATAATATCATTCCTTTATTGTATGGCTAGTTTCAGATTATACTGGTGTAGTCCATATATTTTGTTGAGAGTAACTCCTAATCCCTGCTTGTTGTATGGGTGCTTATTATATAAGTGAACACGCCATTAATCCCTGGAGATGTGGGAATCCTCTCTTTAACAGACCATTCACCATCTGTTCTCCAGTGTCTGTGATCATCCTTCAGCACTCTAGTCCTTAGGAATCACCACCAATATATTTAAGCAGCAATTCTCAAGAAATCAACACCTTTGGGTGAACATCATGTCGTTGAAGATTGTAGGGACAGGCAAGGCAGCAGGAATGAGAGTGGCATTATGTCACAATTACAATATGGACATCCTGTCTATATTATCATCCTTCCAAACCAACTCTTCCAAAGGCAACTCCTGAACCCCAAACCATCATCACCACAATTCTATCTTTTTCGTCCAACAACCTTCTTGTCCATCATTTTCCCTGAATCACTCTATTAATGTTTAGTGAAACAATCTTTGGTCAGGTCCAATCACAATCTTTATTTAGAAAGAACCATCCTGACTATCCCTATCACTATCCCTATCTTTCTCAAATCAACCCTTTGATTGAGTCAACTCTATCCACTTAAAGCTTGTGATAACATCTCATATCCTCAGACTTTGTGATATGAATGTTCTAGAGTCTCAGGAACATCATCCAAAGGTTTTTGCACTAGGAGACCCATAACCAAAGCACCATATGATTCAGAAACATGTTTCAGGATATATTGTTGGTCCATTAATCTTTTCTACCATTTACAATTTTCCTACCACCCTTGTTCTTTGATTTTGATGGGCTTTAATTTGTATACTTGTACCTTATCCACTTTCCAATCTTCACTTCCCATTTGCTCCCTCTTCCAAACCATATAGTATATAGATAGCACATTTGCATGTATATTCCCTAGTTCAATTATTGTACATCTACTTGATTGTTCTACTCAAACTTGTCAACTCATCATAAACTCCCTTGAACAATAACTTCTCACCAACCTCACTTTTGAGTGAGTACTCTAACTTTGTTCATATTAGTTTAAACACACTTTGAAAGAATGTGAGATCATTGGCTGTGGTCAACATGGACTACAAAGCTCATTCAATCCATGAGATAGAATCCCTTTGGAATATCTATCTCTTTGGAACTATGCACCCGTTTGCAAACATTCCAAAAGCCATTTGCTTTTACTGTAGGATTTCTATTCACTTTTGAATATCATTCTATTTCTATTAGAAACATTTCCGATTGATACTACTAACCCTATATCTATCTACAACTCTCATCATTGATAATTGAATTCTGACACATTAGCACTGGAGGCAATGGTGGCACTGGTATTTGGGTTGTCATTTATGGGAGGAGGAAGAGTTTGAGCTGGAGGCAGTGTTGGTTTACATAGTGTTGTGAGGAAGCTGTCTGGCATGGATGGTATTCATGTTGGGTATGGTGATACTAATCGAGTAAGAACACAGGAATTACACCAATCATATAATATTCAGTCTCGAAGTCCAGCCATACCATCTAGATGTTAATAAGAAATAAAATGGAGATTTTTATTTTATATATTTTGATTTTATTTGAAGTGTTTTTGATGTTTTGTTCAAATTTGCTTGAGGCGGCTCTTAAGCGCCTAAAGTGTAATCTAAGCGAGATATAGATTCTAGCGCGGGTGATACGCTGATGCGGAAGCAAAATGTAAGCGCTTAAAGTTCGCGTACGGTGACGCGAGCTGTAGATAGAGAGATAACTGTAACTTAACAGTTTTGAGATGAACAATAGGTTCAATAGAATGCTTGAATTGATGACGAACGGCCAGTGACGATTCGCTAACAAAGCAGGCGATGTTGAGATATCAAGCAAAGACTTGGAGACTGTTCTGAGACTGTGGAGGTGATACTGCCTTAGATTCTGGAGAAATATACAAGCGTACTTATAGTCTGAGCTAGCTAATAATTGTCCTTTGTGTTTCCAAGAAAAATACTGGGGTGATGCAGCGATTCTGGGGTTGCAGTCTACATGAGGGAAGGAATGCACAAAATATGTACTAACACATGTTTAAAATGTCTGAAACTGATCGTGGGGTGGTAGGACTTGTGGATCATGTGTTTCACTACTATATTGAGTCAAAGAACAAGAGAAAATAGTGACAGAAAATCTTGAAACTCCATTTCGAAGCCTTGGGCGCTTGATTAAATGAAATCGAAGCGATCGGCTTCGCTCGTGGATCGGAGACGATAGGGGTGATCCGGAATGGAAATAGAAGTGTCGTAGGGGTTGTTGGAAGTGTTTCAAAGCCACGCGGGGCTCGATCGATGGCTATTGAAGCCCGTTCGTGTCCGAAGCGCATATATGCGCACGTTCGTCCCTGCATGGGCCGGGCATCGTTGGCCGGATGATTCTAAAGGTGTAAACAGATAATATCCTAAGGCTCAAAGCCTTGGATTGACATTAGTGCTTGTTTTTATTGGGTTTTATTGATTTTATTCTAGGCGGCGCTACTGATGCATCAGTAGATTATGTAATGCATAGCCGCGCGGTGGGAGAAAAGGAAAAATAATAAAATAACAGATGTCAGTGTTAATATATATTAAAATGAGGGAAAATAAGACAGAATATAACATTCATCTACAATGCAAATATGAGGCTAGGAACCTGGCATGTTCACACAGCACATTGCACCTCAAGATTACTCCTCAACCTCGGTGAGAAAGGGAGAAGAAACAACACCAATGGGAAGCTGCAAGCACAATATCATGGGATAGCTGTTTTAATGTGAGCGCAGCGCGTCACTCTTGAGCGACGAGAAATAATTACCGTTCATATGAATAGAGACAAAAACCGTCTTTCACCTCAGTGGAAGTCTCTTTTTCCTCTACATCAATGAGGTGCCCTTCCGGGTTATGCCACACAGTGTCGTCCAACCACTTCGGGTTAGAGTCGAAAGATAGGCGATGTTCCGCCACAAGCTCAGGAGCCCCAGAGTCACGAAAATATGCAGCCTCTCTGTGCGAAAAGAGATGCACGTTAGGTTCCATCACCTCCACATCCGCATCAGAGTCCCATTGAAAGGTGCACACATCTCCTGGATCAGGAGGACCGTCTACAGCTGTCAGATCAGTGTTCCATAAGTGTTGAATCCCAATGACTGTTTTTGTGCTACCTGTCAAAGAGTAGTCTCAGAATTATAGTAAGGCAACACTGACCAAGTTTCAACTCATGTGGGGCAATTGAGAGGCCATGCTTAGCGATGATCGAGGGAGCGAGGTGATTCAACACATTCCATGCATGCATCTCATCAAGATAGTCATACTTCAAATAAAACCATGACAACACTTTTGCGGGGATAGTAAGAGGGATAAGTCTGGAATACAGTGTGTAATTAACAAGGCCTCAAACAAACGGAGAAATGAACTTGCCGTCGTCTTTGGCAAGGTTGACCACCATCGCTCACTATGTTCTCGGCAGGAATGGAATGGAGGTACTTGTCGCCACTCTGAAACCATGGATAGGCGCTCCACGAGAGTGTACCTGATTCTGCTTGCAACGAGTGGTGAATATTGTCAACAACGACAAATTCACGAGCTTCTGTTACATAACCAATGTCTCCCAATCCCATCGGGCCAGTGGGACGGACCTCGAACCAAGCCGGAGCTAGCCAGCCTCGCTTGAAGAATGCAGCCCCAAGCATCGGGAGGTTGAGATCATCGTAGCGACATTCGAGAATATTTAAGAGGTCATCGGAGTTTTGGAGTCGCTGCAGCGAGTCACACAAACTAAACGCTATCGACGTCGCCGGGTTGCGGTTGTGGGATATGTTGCTGTCGTAAACCGTCAGCACCAACATAATGATAATGATAACATGTGCTAACTCTGGAAGT
The DNA here is from genome assembly GCA_003314545.1 of Ramaria sp. MG151. Classification (NCBI taxonomy): domain Eukaryota; kingdom Fungi; phylum Basidiomycota; class Agaricomycetes; order Gomphales; family Gomphaceae; genus Ramaria; species Ramaria sp. MG151. The sequence continues at coordinate 10,228 of QMFG01003995.1, forward strand.
GATGCCCGCACACTAATGTAAACATTCGACTACCAGTCTCATTATCACGACTGAGATCAACTCAACACTGCACAACTTGCCTTATCGCCCTCCTCACATGATAATTCACCCGCATATATCAGCTTCCACTGATGTCCATTGGGGCCGGGTTGAACACTAACATAAAGGCCTTGGGCCTTGAGTATGTCAGCTAGAAGTAGATTGAATAACAGTGCTCCACTACCAGAGCCCAAGGATGGGAAGGAAAGCAGCCAGTTCCTAACTGCTGGAATTCTGTCAAGGACTAATTGTGGGTCAGTAAATAAGTGAATGAGAACCCAAGAACATGGCGTACATTGAGAGATGTTCGCTGCCTCAACATGGATCAGTTATATATGACTTTGTATTTTTGTGTCACAACGAACCATATTAAATATACCGTAAATCATCTCTATCGGGTTTAAAGACAGTGTCCGGTCAAGCCAAATACCTAATTGCTCAAGATGATCACCAGGCAGGTGATACACCTGGAACGGGATGCTGGCCGCCACTCTGCTCGCTCCAACAAGCTGCAATAAGTAAGGACTCCTGTGAACGCTCGAAAGTCAACTGGCATTCTCTCAACCGTGCAAGGCTTACCGAATGTGTCGGTGATAATTGAGATTTTGCAGAAACTAACGAATCGTGAAAAAAGATGGCTAAGATCTCAAAAAAGGCCTCACTAGATCTGTCTTCCTGCGAGATGGCATACCATAGTAATTCTTCACCAACACCGTTCTATTATCATAACGCTTCGCCTTCTGCAGTTCAACTCTAACTGAACCGGCGCTCGAGTGTCCTTGAGAACGTAGAGAGATTCGATATTGGCCGATTGTCTCGAAAACGACAATGTCATCATTTGTGTAGGTACGTATCTATATTTGAATATGCATCAGCATGGGAGGACTTTCTAAAAACCGTTAATACGTACATCAGGGTCGTCTATCGTCGACTCCCGGCAAAGATTGAGATCTCCGAGGCGCAGAATGTGGTTGTACATTGTGTTTACAACAGCTCCCTGTGAACTCACCGCTCTTGTGATATTTTGGAGCTGCGAAGCCATATTCATTGAACCGGAAGTGATGTAGTATATATAGAGGCTGGGCTCACTGCCATTGATGCATCAACACCCAACAGAAGCTATGTTCTCAGTGAGTAACAACTTTGCATTTATGTCTGTTATCCACTCACCAAAATGGACCTCTGCGTGTCTGATAATCGTTTCTCCAGCATCGTGATACTGAAACCACGATCCCCTGCGTTGAAAAATGCTTTCACAGTCGACGAGGATGCCGTCCTTTTCACAACCTTGAGAACATCTTCTAATATCCTACCATTCCAGCGGGATCCATAAATCTCCAACACTAAATGAGTTGAAAGAAGAAACATACACTTCAAACTCATCGAGTTTCGTCTTGAGTGCAGTTGGAGCAGCATCCCATTTTCCGTCCATATTTTCCGCAATGGTGACCAGACAGTCTGCGATGAAATGGCCCAAGTATTGCAACCTTGCCGTGTTCCGTTTGGAGATCTGCGAATGCGAACAAGTTAGCAGACGACATGAATGCGCTGAGGTAACATACCTGAACAGTTTGTATAATCATCATCGCCAGCTTGAAAGCAGCACTGAGCCCTGGAACGAGTCCAACCGTTCCTGATAAGCGGAGGAGATCGGTTGAGATGTCCATTTGGTATAGTGTACGGTGGCGGAAAGAGCTGAAATGTCTATTCTGTGGGGGTCACAGGTGGAGGAGGATAACTGCTCAAGGGAGGCTATGGTGTGAGTAGCGCTGGGAAAACACAGGATACAATGTGCCCAGCTTCGGCTACCGTTCAATTTCGCCCCATCTATCAAATCTAAATTAGAGTTCGTGGACAAACTGTAATGATCCTCAATGTCAAAATTAGGGACGGACAATGACAAATAATGCAATGTCCATTTCGTTTAGTGTACCATGACGGAAAAATTTGAAATGTTGACTCTGTGGCGGTCACAGCTGAGGGAATATAAGAGCTGAAGGAAGATCGTACTGTGAGTAGCGCTGAGAAAACACTGGATGTAACGTGCCAAGCTTCGGTGGCCTATATAACGCTGTGCCGTTCGAATTCACCCTATCTGTCAATTCTAGACTAGAGTTCGCGGACAAAATTTAATACCCTTATGTAGTAAAGATAGAGATGAACATCTCAATGCCAGGTCCAGTCCGCTTCAAGCCATGTTCGACCAGTATCTTATGAATTAGCCTAATCACTCTCTGATCTGCCAAAGCAATGTTTTTCGATAAAATATCAGCATAGCATCCAAGGTGGTAGGAAGTTCAATTTACCAGAAACCTGTTAGGCGTCTTTAAACGAGAGCTCGAAAATGCTGTGCGATTTAATAGCAAGGTGGTTCTAGAAATGAGAGAACTTGGCTGTGCGATTCGTTATTGAGATAGTTTCGGAAAATAAGAGAACCTGCGCAGCAAGGTGTAGGTGCCAGCGCAGATTCGTTTATTTAGGAAAGGCAGGGAGCATAGGCAGGGATCACTCGACCCACAATTATGGAGAGAGAACAAAAGCTTACAGGACGTCCAAGCATCCCAGCAGTCGTAATCAATGCTTAGAAGGGAAAAAAGTCGACACGAACTTGGACCACATCCGCGTGGGAATGGTGCACTTCGAACCAGGTCTTACCAGTATCGACTGAGACCCAATGGGCTAGCTTTCTCAAATCAATATAAAAATCAACTGAGAATACGAAAAACCCAAAAGCACTAGGGAATAACGCGAATTCTGCTTACGACCTGAAGACTGTCACTGTAAGCATCATGAAAAGGGTAAGTTCGAAAGGCAATGGATGGAGAACGAGATAATTTTGCAAATGAAAGAACGTTATACGGCAAGGCAGTGGGTAATATTGTATAGTGGTGCCAGTATTGATTCAGACCCACTAGCAAAGTCAGGTGGACAGGAACCCGCAATAGCCCACAGTGACAGCGGGCGTCACTAAGTGACGAACGCTCACGAAACTGGGAGAAGAAAAAAAGCTCGCCTTTTGCACCACCCCGCCTCTCTTTACCTCACGTGCCTTAGTGCATTCGGTACCAAGGCATAGCTACTGGATACATCTAAAGAAATTATAACAAGAGATATTTTGGATTATAGTAATATCGTTCCTTCATTGTATAGCCATGTGTGGTACATATGGGCCCAGATCGCCCTTTTTCTGACGCAGTAAGCTCCGGCTCAGCAATAGTATTTTAAGCGGCAACTTCTTAGCTCCTTAGGGATTAAACAACACTTTCAACCTACAGTTGAACCACCCCCTTGCAGCCAGAACCAAGGACATTATCGCGCGCTAAAGCACCTCGCCCTTCTCCTCTAGTGTTCATTGTTAAAATTCTAGTGATAATGCTTGAATGGCCGGTCGTGTTGTTGATCGCTGTAATAGCTAGGCGTCGGAAACCGCTCAATGGGTGTGTGAACGCGTTAAGATCCCGTAGTGTATTACGGAGATATTGAGAGATACGCGGCTTGTGACTCAAAGCCGGTTTAAGACAAAAGACAAAAGGACTCGTAGAACAGTCCGACTCGTAATTCGAAAGAGTGAATTCTTTATTGTCTGTAATGCCACTCGTTATATACTGTTTGGATAGGAGAGGAGGTGAATATGCATGATAATGAACTGGCCTCTCTTTATTCTGTGAACATATCGCCCCTTCAATTATGGATAGGCACGGTTCTGTATCACCATCTATGATTCGATGGATTATGCAGCTGAGGGGCGTGTCCTCGTGTAGGTGAAGCCTCGTGCTCGTATGTTTTGTTTGCTAATATGACGATGTTTCAACGATATGGGCTCGACGCGTGATGTGTATCGGGTGGATTGATCGCGACTCGTATAAACCCTGTTAAATTTCCCCTCAAACGTAGCGATTTACACTTGGGAGATCGTTATAATTCGACGAGAACCCCTTTCATGTCTCGCTTTGACCACGAAGAATTAATTTCTTAATTTCTCGTCCTCCAATGACTTGGTGATAAGTCTGTGCAGATCAACTTATCTTCTCTTCTTTCTTCGTTATATAGTTTGAGCATCGCGTTCTTGTCAACCCCCCCGAAAGCGTTTCAAAAGGGTTCACAAGTCTTATACGGAAGAGACAACGACGCTTCTATGTAGCCCTATGCTATAATGGGAGAAGATATTTACAGACAATTTGGGTACCTCTATGCATCATTGGGTCCCGACAACAATCTTGATTAGCTTATGCAGTTTCCAAGCACTCCCAGTAGTTGATATCACCACTCTGAAGCATTCTCACCCCAACTTCATGCCCTTCAGGTGTTGTGATGAACCTCACTGCAAAATCCATGTGAGGGGATCAAGATTTGTTAGTGAAATGTAACACTTCGTTTAATTATGGCCTTTCTCTAGAGTATAAAAATAGAAACAGAAGCAGCAATAATACAATCTAATTCTTAAAAAATCACTATAGTCTTAGTATCATTACTTCTTGCACAAACCACTATCCTAACAAGAAACTGGTGAGCATGCACATAGAGATGTAGCACTGTGCAAGGGTGAGGCAAGAAGGAATGCCTGAGTCACAACTGCAGTCACACTCACGAGTGATGAGGTAGAGGAGTGGTTCTGGCAGGAAAGCCAAGGTGGATGCACCCTTCTGCTTGGCCTTGGCCTCAGCCTTTGCTTTCTCTGGGGCCAGTTTTTCAGTCCTCTTCTTCTCCTCTTCCTTGGCACTCTTACCAGCAGCGTTCACCTCCTGTGCATTGTGTTATTGAATGTTTATTCATATGCTTACATAATCATTGAGCTGCATCATGAAGGACATGGCCAGAAAATCAGAATATATTCATACATATCTCTGGACTCACAGAACAGGGTTCAACATCCTAGGACTTCATTTCCCCATTATTATGAGCCCAATAAACTCACTCACAGATGACTGTGTCCACTTACAGATGCATATTGTCATGATCTACATTTTGTATCTTATACCCTCAATTCCATTGGGAACATCTTGTTCAGACTCTCCATTTGGATTTGGAACCAGTCACACCTGGAAATCACATAGCATACCATGTTACCAACAAGTTGTCCCCTCAATCTATAAGAATCTAGTCACACAAGCCAATCATTCAGTCCAATCATAATCCTGTCCTAAGAAGATGTACTGTGATGATCCCCATCACTATCCCCATCTTTTCTAACCGAACCAAAGCCTGAGATTACATGTTATACCATCAGACTCTATGATATAATGGGCCTCACTGTGCAGGCTTCCCTTCCAAAGGATTTGAATGATGTTGTTGTTACCTGAAGAGCCATGCAATTCAGAAACAGGTTTCAGGGTGTATTTTTGGTCCATTGATCTTTTTTTTTTCATTCATGATTTTCCTTCCTCCCTTGTTCTTTCATCCCTCTCATTTTTAATTGGCATACATGCACCTTACCTACTTTCCAACCCTCACAGACTCTTTCCCATTCACTCCCTCTCCTGAACCATTCAGTATATACACAGACCTCTTGCATGTATGTTCTGTCATAGTCACATATCTGGCCAATCTCCAGACTCCTCCAGAAGCCTTTCATTATTACTATTCTTGTTCCCTTGCATTGTTCTATTATTACCCCCATCTCTATGTTATGGAAATCTTTCTTGATAGCTATGAAATGTGTTTCACTTATATTAGTTATCCCTGAACCTGATCCCCAAAACTCTCTTGTATGTTCCTCAGTTCTGATATCAACTTAATACACCCCATTCTCTCACTCTCACCCACACACTCTCTCTATGCTACCATCCACGATGACCTCCAGCTCATTCAGATCTTCCAGTTACTTGGACATCCCAAAATACAGGAACAGAACACTGAGTCAACACAACACATAAGTTAAAGCCAAGTCCCTCCAATCTGTCTGGAAGTCTACCGGAACCTCTGGAACTCCAGTATATGCTAAGTGACCCTCCCTGGAAATCACATCATCATCCCCAGAACATCATTTATCATAAGTAATAACCTGCCATTTAACACTAACCTTCAATGTAACAATTGCTTTCACTGTCCTATTGTCACGATCATAATATGGACACCTTTTCTATTTCATTATCCTTCCAAACCAATCTTTCCGAATGGATCTTCCAAATCCTGAATCACCCTTGCCTCAATACTTCACACACATTTGATCCGGTCACCCAATCCAGTTCAGGAATCACTCCATGAAGTGTTTAGTGAAACAATCAATAACCAGGTCCGATCATAATCTTTTCTGGAAGAGAAGCACCCTGACTATCCCCATCTTTTCCAATGAACTCATTGATTGAGTTATTTCTATTGTGTGGAAGCTTGCCATGACATTCCATATCATCATACTCTATGATATGAATGTTCTAGACCCTCAGGATCACCCTCCGAAGGATTTAGGGACAGTTAGTTCTATCCGAAGAGCCATGCCATTCGGAAACATGTTTCAAGAGTTATTGTTGGTCCATTAATCTTTTCTACCATTCACAATTTTCCTACCTCCCTTGTTCTTCTATTCCTATGGTCTTTAATTAGTGTACATGTACCTTAACTACTTTCCAATCCTCATGGACTCCTTCCCATTCGCCCCCCTTCCAAACTGTTCGGTATATAGGTAGAGCATTCACATGTATATTCCCTAGTTCAATTATTGTACGTCTACCTCATTACTTTGCTCAAAACTTGCCAACTTGTCCCAAAAATCATCTTGAACCACAACTTTATATTTGAGTACACATTTTGACTTTGTTTATATTTAACACACTTCATCAGAATGTGAAGTCATTGGCTGTGATCGACATGAACTACAAAGTTCATTCAATCCACGAGATAGAGTCCTTTCGGAACTTCTATCTCTTCAGAACAATGCACTTTATTCGCAAACCTTCTGAAAGCCATTCGCTTTTACTGTAGGATTTCTATTCACCTTCAAAAACCATTCTATTATCATTGGAAATGTTTCCAAACAGATTCCCTAACACCACACTTATCCACATCTTTTATCACTGATATTTGAATTCTGACACCTATCACATCTAGAATATCACCAATCATTAGCAAACTTGTCATCTTGTTGTGAACTGTCACAAGCAAAAGTCATTGAACAAATACACCTTTGAGTGAGTACCCAAACATCATTAACAATAGTCTAAATGCCTTTTGAAACAATCTAACATTGTGGACTGTGGCTAACATGGACACATGAAGTCCATTTGGCTCATGAGGTAGAATCCCTTTGGAATACCTATGTGTCAGAATTCAATTATTAAACATTGATAAATGGAATGTTAGTAGTATTGTTCGGAAACATTTATAACAATAAAAAAAATAAAAAGATATGCGAAGGTAAATATAAATCCTACAGTAAAAGCAAGTGACTTTCGAAATTTTTGCAAAGAGTGCATTGTTCCGAAGAGATAGATATTCCGAAAGGATTCTATCCCATAGATCGAATGAACTTTGCAGTTCATGTCAATCATAGTCACAAGTCTCACATTTTTTTCGAAATGTGTTTGAACTAATGAAGGTGAAGTTAGAGTACTTACTCAAATGTAAACTTGATCAAGGCTTGTTGTTAGGGTAGTTTACAATGATTTGGCAAGTTGGAGTAGAACAATCAAGTTGACGTGCAATAATTGAACTTGGGAACATACATGTGAATGTGCTACTTATATACTAGGTGGTTCGGAAGCAGGAGTGAATGGGGATCGGAAAGTAGCTAAGGTACATGTATGCTAGTTAATGACCATAGGAAATATGGAACAAGGGTTGGGGGGAAATTGTGAATAGAAAAAAGATTTAACGAACTAGAAATAAATCCTGAAACTTGTTTCCAAATCGCATGGCTCTTTGGATAGAGGAATCCTTGTGCTACTTCTTTAGACAACGACCCTGAGTGCCAGAGATGAATGCGTCAACATATTAAATCATATACCCTGTCACCATAAGCTTTTGGAAGCATCGAATCGACCCTGACATTGAGTTCCTAGAATTAGATGGGGATAATGATGGGGATAGTGTAGATGCTTCTTTTGTGAGAAAAGGGTGATGATAGGACCTGATTTGTCAGTTGGATCATTGTGATGTTATCAGGGTGAATCATGGTGTTAAAGGTGACGGAATATTGACTGGCACATGTGTGATGAAAATGTTGACAGTTTGGATTCCAAACAAACAATTCAACGTGAAGTTGTTCAGAGGCTTTCGGAAGGTGAAGCAGGATGCAAATCATGATCGTGACACTATGTTATTGGAACTATGCATTCCTTCACAAATGTTCCAGAGATCATTTGCTTTTACTGTAGGACTTCTATTCACTTTGGAATATCATCTCATCATCCTTAGTAACATCTCTGACTCTTGTTTCATCTATATCATTCCCTCATTTCCATAAAATATTTCAGACTCATTCCACAACCTCAGTTTCTTTTTGAATCCATTAGATAGTTACTACAGGAGCTTAACTTCTTAAATACACTTGTGGTTCAGTGAAATACAGCACAGCAGAAATCCTCCAAAGACTTTATGCGCTCATATAGACAGTTGAATGATTCAACTATGAGAGCAGATATTGTTATTATTTATCTATCTACTGCACGAAAGTCATATTCTGTAATCTAAAACACCATAAAAACACTACTAATGAGAATTCAAGGCCTTGGGCCTTAGAATACATTCTGTTTACATCTTTAGGATCACTCGGCAAACGATCCCCGAGGCAATGCAGGGACGAACATGCACATATATGCGCTTTGGACACAAACGGGCTCCAATAGCCACCGATCGAGCCCCACGTGGCTCTGAAACACTTCTATCCACCCTTATGACACTCCAACTTCTATTCCTGATCACCCCTATCATCGCTGATCCACGAAAGAAGCCAATCGCTTCAATTTCATTTAAACAAGTGCCCGGAGCTTCGAAATGGAGTTTCAGAATTTTTCTCATTGTTTTTTCTTGTTATTTTGGCTCAGTATAGTAGTGAAACACATGATCTACATTTCCTACCACACCATGATCTGTTTCAGAACTTTTAAACATGTTTTTAGTACATTTTTGTGCATTCTTTCCCTCATGTAGTCTCCAACCCCAGAATCACTCCATCACCCCAATATTCTTCTTGGGAACACAAAGGACAATTATTAGCTAGCTCTCACTATAAGTACGCTTGTAAATTTCTCCAGAATCTAAGGCAGTAAACCTCCACATCTCTATTACAATCTCCACATCTTTGCTTGATATCTTTGCAACCCTTGCTTTGTTAATGAATCGTCACTGGCTGTTCGTCATCATTTCAAGGACTCTATTTGACTCAGTGTTCATCCCAAAATCGTTAAGTTCTCACTATCTACCTATCTACAAGTCCACGTCTCTGTACACGAACTTTAAGCGCTGATATTTTGATCCCGCATCAGCGCATCCCCTGCACTAGAATTCACATCTCGCCTAGATTATCTTTTAGGCACTTAAAGACTGCCTTCAATAAACTTGAAGAAAACATCAAAAACAAGTCAAATAAATTCAAATAAAATATATAAAAATTCCCATTCTATTTCTTATTAGATATCAGAACTCAGCGCTGCCCATCCTATCAGACTTATTGCAATCTACTAGAATCAAACATTAACTGAAAAATATTAAGATTCACTGTTATCTCTTATCTTTGTTCATGTACCCTTGTATACAAACTTTAAGTAATAGTCATATTTGATTCCATAGTGCTTCCCCCACATATACAGATTAGATAATCTTTAAACACCATTAAAGCCACCCTAGAAGATCAAAAGAATAAAAACAAAATATATAAAAGAAAACAAAGACTATTATTTTCCTTCCAATTTCTTTAATACATCAAGGTCTTGCATTTCAGACATTATCCATGCATGGTATTATAAGAATTGTGAAATATAATTCTGTGGGTTTATCCTTGAAATTTCTTCTCCAATGATAATATTCTTCCTGTAATCCCTATTACTTATTTGATGGTGCTTTTCCATTATCTAACCCATATATTTGAATTGTGATGTGGGGCAGTGCTACAAGATCAAATATGATCAGGACTTAAAGCTCATGTGCAATAGTATGCAAATGATAAGAGAGATAACTGCAAACTTAGGATAGAAGTGTGCATTTATTCACAAGTGATGGACCAGATGTGAGCACTCAGCGGTTACCCGCGTTCATCGCCTTGAAACCCATGTGAGACGCACAAGATCAGATATCACAGTAGATAAATTTTATTCACCCCCCTTCATCTCCCACAATGACTGACATTACTTGCATTGCACAAGCCGATATCATAGCTCATATCAGCAATATGGGTGTCTCGGGCTGTCTCATGGGGTCACATCCTCAGGATCATCCTTGCAGCGGGTGATTTGAACAACTGGACCAACTCTACATCTTCCCCCAACTCAAACTCTTCCTCCTCCTGTAAGCGATACCTGTTATTTTAGAATTTTAGATAAGAATTTGGTTATTTTTAGTTAGAAACACAATAGCTGCCTGAAAAGTGCTTGCGCTAAACTAAATGAATTAGTATAAGTAGTTTAGTTTTAGATTTGAAATACTAGTTGGTTTCAGCCCAGCCACTCTATAGAGAGCCCAGAAAGTTTGAATATCTCATTGATATAGGGTTAACTTGGTCCCTATTTTCTGGTTATCGTTGTTTCAGCTCTCATCTCATCTCGGTTCTCATCGCGGCCAGCACCCGTGCTTGTCTCAATTTTTTTCAGGTTCTAAAGGCTCATTATCTCTTTAAGACTTTCGCAATACCAGTGTCAACTCAGACGTCGTCTGCGGACTAGCCGTGCAGACCGTTACGGTCACTGTGACGCTTCTCCCAGTCACCCCTTCCCCGCGGGAACCGCTCCTGCTGCCTTGCTCGCCCCCGCCATCTTCAACAACACGACGTTCACCCAAAGTTTTTGATTATTCCTTGAAGAGCTAAGGATTTGCAGCTTAAATATATTGCCTACGCTGCTATAATCTGAAAGTAGCTCTTGTTATAATTTCTTTAAATGCGCACGCCATGGGAGAATTCCACTAAGACACGGGAGGGAAATGAAGGCGGGGTGTTGCAAAAAGCGATTTTTTCCGTCTCCCTGTTGCGTGGTCCAGCCTTTTTCATAGACCATTCGTCACCCACCGACGCCTGGCTGTCACTGTGGGCTATTGAGGGTTCTTGTCCCCGCCTTTTCTACTCCCTTGCCTTTCGAACTCATCATTTTCATGATGCTTACGGTAACAGTCTTCAGGTCATAAGCGGAATTTCGCGTGACTCCCTGGTGCTTTGGTTTGTCGTATTTTCGGTTACATCACTATATTTATTTGACAAAGCTACCAAGCCATTGGTTTCAGTCGATGCTGGTAAGACCTGGTTCGAAGTGCACCAGTCTCACGCGGATGTGATCTAAGTTCGTCTCGATTTACTTCCTTTATAAGCACCGTTTACGACTGCTGAGATGCTTGGACTTCCTGTAAGCTCTTGTTCTCTCTCCACTATTGTCGATTGGGTGTCCCCGGCCTGTGCTCCCTGCCTTTCCTAAATAAACGAATCTGCGCTGGCGCCTGCGTAAGTTCTCTTATTTTTCGAAACTATCTCACTATCGAATGATGGCACAACCAAGTTCTCTCGTTTGCAGACCCACCTTCCTATTAAATCGCACAGCCTTTCCAACCTCTCCTCTGAAAGACGCTTAATAGCTTTCTGGTAAATTAAAATTCCTGGGACCTTGGATGCTCTCCTGAGATTTTACCAAAAAGAAATTGATTTGGAAGATCAGGAAGTAATTAGGCTAGGTGATAAGATACTGGCCGGACAACGCTTGAAGGGGACGAGATCTGATATTGAGAGGTTCGTTTCTATCTTTACGATATAAGGGTATTAAATTTTGTCCTTAAAAGCTAGTCTATAATTGAAAGATATGGTGAATTCGAACGACACGGCGTTATATAGGCCTCCAAGCTGGGTGCATTGCATCCAATGGTTTCCCAACGCTACTGAGAGTACAGTCTCCCCTCAGCTCGTACACTCCTCCAGCTGTGACCGCCATAGGGTCGACCTTTCAACCTTTTCCACCACGGTACACTACAGTAATGGGCATTTCATTGTTTGTGATTATCTGTCTCTAATGTTGACATTTAGGACCATTACAATTTGTCCACGGATTCAAACCTAGATCGGACAGATAGGGCTAAGTTGAACCGATGCCGTGTTTTCCCAGCACTACCCACAGCACAGCCTCCCTTGAACCCTTATATTCCTTCAGCTGTGACCGACACGGAGTCAACCTTTCACCCTTTCTGCCACGGTACACTATACCAAATGGACATTTCAACCGATCTCCTCCGCTTATCAGGAACGGTCACCCTCGTTCCAGGGCTCAGTGCCGCTTTCAAGCTGGCGATGCTGATTATACAAACTGTTCAGGTATGTTACCTCAGCGCATTCATGTCGTCTGCTAACTTGTTTTGCATTCGCAGATCTCCAAACGGAACACGGCAAGGTTGCAATACTTGGGCCATTTCATCGCAGACTGTCTGGTCACCATTGCGGAAAATATGGACGGAAAATGGGATGCTGCTCCAACTGCACTCAAGACGAAACTCGATGAGTTTGAAGTGTATGTTCTTGCCTTCAATCCATTTCATGTTGGATATTTATGGATGCTGCTGGAATGGTAGGATATTGGAAGATGTTCTCAAGGTTGTGAAAAGGGGGGCATCTTCGTCGGCTGTGAAAGCATTTTTCAACGCAGGAGATCTTGATTTTGATATCACGATGCTGGAGAAGCGATTGTCAGACACGCAGAGTCCCATTTTGGTAAGCTGATAAGCGGCGTAAACACAAGGTTCTGCTCATTCCGAGAATTTAGCTTCTGCTAGGTGTGGATACTTCAATGGCGGTGAGCCAGTCTTTCTATTTACTATTCCACTTCCAGTTCAATGGACATGGCCTCACAGCTCCACGATATAACAAGAGCGGTGAGTTCACAGGAGACTGTTGGACAAGCAACATACGATGGGATCCTGCGCCTCGAGGATCTCATTCGCCACAGGACCCCGACAATATTTGGAGAGTGGGACGATCGTGATGCAAGTGTCTGTACAATTATTTAAGGATGTCTCCCACTGATCCACATCTAAATCTAGATACGTACTTACATATGTGATGACATCCTGGTTCTGCAGACAATCGGTCAACATCGAGTCTCTCTACGATCTCAACGACACTCGATTGTCGGTTCAGTTAGAGTTGAAGTGCAGATGGCGAAGCGTTATGATAATAGAACAGTATTGGTGAAAAGCTACTACGGTATGCCATCTCCCCGGAAAACAGATCTTGTAAGGCGCCCAGTTATGAGATCTCAGGGCTGCTTTTCACAATTCTTTAGTTTCTGCGAAATCTCAATTATTACCGATACATTCGGTGAGCCTTTCTTGGTTGAGGTAACACCCACCAGCAATTGACTTTTGAATGTTCACAGGAGCCCTTACCTGTTGCAGCTCATTGGAGGGAGCAGAGTTGCAGCGAGCATCCCGTTCCAGGTGTATCACCTGCCTGGTGATCACCTTGAACGCTTAGAAAGTTGGCTCAAGCGGACACTATCTTCAAATCCAGTAGAGGCCATTTACGGTATATTTAATATGGTTTGTCATTGCACACAAACATGAAGTTGCATGTAACTAACGCATGTTAGAGCAGCGAACATCTCTCAGCGTATGCCATATTCTCATGTTTTCATTTGGATATTTAATGATCAATAACTAGTCTTTGGTAGAATTCCAGAATTCAGGAACCGGCCGCTTTCCTTCCCGTATTGTAGCTCTTGGTAGTGGATCACTGCTGGTTAATCTACCCCCTAGCTGATGTACTCAAGGTCCAAGGTCTTTATGTTAGTGTGCTACCTGGACGCAATCGACATCAGTGGAAGTTGATATATGCGGGCGAGCTATCATGTAAGGAGGACTCTATGGTAAGGTGCGCAGAGCGTTAAGTTGATCTCAGTTGTGGTAACGCGAGATGGTAGTCCAATGTTTATGATAGTATGTGGGGATCCCTTCCGAAGTTAGTGCATGTTATCATGAGCATTACTCTGTCAGTTCTGACTGTTCATGACAGGGGCATATCCTACGGTCGCGACCCAGCTACATCGATAGCATATAGTTTGTCTGACGCGTTACAGCGACTGCCGAGCTCCGATGACCTCTTGGATATTCTCCAATGTCGCTATGACGATCTCAATCTTCCGATGCTTGGGGCTGCATTCTTCGCACGAGGGTGGGTAGGGGCCGAGTGCATTCTATGTTCGTCCCACAGGCCCGATGTCATTGGGAGACATTGGCTACGTAACAGAAACTGATGACTTTGTGGTTGTTGACAACATTCACCACTCGTTGCAAGCACAAATATGGGGCACTGTCGTGGAGCGCGCGTCCGTGGTTTCAAAGTGGCCTCGAGGAACCCGATTACATTCCTGGGGATGATATAGTGAGCGATGGTGGTCAACCGTGCCAAAGACGACGGCAAGTTTAATCTTTCGTTTGTTCAAGGCCTGGTTCATTATATACTCAATCCCAGACTTTTTCCTTTCACTATCCCCGCACAAATGCTGTCATGTTTTTATTTAGGGTATGACAATATTGATGAGACGCATGCACGGAATGTGTTGCATCACCTCGCTCCCTCGATCATCGCTCAGCGTGGGTTCTCGATTGCCCCACACGAGTTAAAATTTGGTTAGTGTTGCCTTACTATAACTCTGAGACTACTCTTTTATAGCTAGCACAAAAAAAACAGTAATTGGGATTCGACACGGATGGATGGTTGATCTGACAGCTGTGGACGGTCCCTTCTGCTCCACAAGATGTGTGCACCTTTCAGTGGGACTCAGATACGGATGTGGAGGTGATGGAACCCGCGGTGTATCTATTTTCGCACAAGAGAGGGTGCATATATTCGCAACTCGAGAGCTCCTGAGCTTACGGCCGAACACCGCCCCCTGTCTTCCGACCCTAGGCCGCAGTGGATGGACGACGCTACATGGCATAACACGGAAAAGCGGTCCTTTGACGAAGAAGAAGAGACTTACAGCGAGGTGAAAGACGGTCTTCTTCTCTATTCATGCAAAGAGTGATTTGTCTTTAAAGAGTGACATGTTGTGCTCACATTCAGACAGCTGTCCCAAGATACAGTGCCTGCAGCTTCCCATTGGTGTTGCCTCTCCCTTTCTCACCGAGGTTGAGGTGTAGCTTTGAGGTGTGAATGACGTTCTGTGTGAACATACCATGTTCCTGACTTTAGTTTTTGCCATTAAAAGTTAAAATGTTATAGTCTGGCCCAATTTCTTCCCATGTTTATATGCATCTAGATGCTCTGGATGGACTTTGTAAATTGAATCTTGTATGATTGGTGTGATAGTAATTGGGTTTCAGTGTCGATGGAACACTGATCTGATGGTCAGGGATATTCCTTCTGCTCTACAAAAAAGTGTACTTGGATATGGATGTGGAGATGACAGAACCCACCATGTGTTTCTTTTTTTCACCCAGACAGGCTGTATATATTTGGAACTCTGGAGGTCATGAGCTCACAGAAGAACATCACCCAGCCCACGGTCGTTAGGTAACACTACCTGGAAGGGCAGTCCATTGATGAAGAGGAAGAAGAGACTTGCATTGATGTGAAAGACAGTCTTTTTCTCTATTCATATGAACAGTAATTATTTCTGGTCTTTCAAGAGTGGAATGCTGTGCTCACATTTAAACAGCTATCCCATGATATTGTGCTTGCAGCTTCCCATTGGTGTTGCTTCCTCTCCCTTTCTCACCAAGGTTGAGATAAGATGTGCTGTGTGAACATGGTATGTCCTTTGGCCTCATATTTTGTGTTGTGTTTGAATGATATACTTGGGGCACAGTTTTTCTCCGTTTCAACATGCCCAACATTAAGACGGTCTTTCTGGACATGAAGATTGAACGTGTGATTATTATGTTCTAAGAGCACACCCCCCCCCTTCACACTGTCAATGGACGTGTATGGCTTGTGCGTGTAGCTTGCGTGTCCTTGCGAAAGGGACGGCAGAAGCGACATGTGCTAACGTGGCTGATGAGCTTTGCAAACACCCTTCCCTGTTATTCGGGGTACTAGGATGCTGCGTGTGGGTCTAAACTCTGTCTTTAATCCGAGTTGTAGCTGTTGGGGGTTGGATGGCGGCTGTTGTGCTCTCTGTTTATTGTGCGAAGCCTCCAATTGCCCACAAAGCATGTGTATCTGGGTTGCTACGACTCGGCATCTTGATATATGGGATGGTCGAGTCGAGGATCGATCTGTATTTTCGCTTGTGAACGTGGCGTCGCTTCCTTTGTATCGTGATTTCTTTGACTTCCGATACCAAGGTGGGCTTGCAGGGTTTTTTTCTCTGTATGTTTGGAAATATTCCATGCAGGTGATTTATTTCACTGACGGAGTTTTTAAGATCTTAGGAAATACAATCAACTCGATCCTGAAACTTGTGTTGGTTTGTCTCGATTATTTTTTTTTCTTTGGTTTTTTTGAGCATTTGATTATGGCTACTGTTTGATCCTTGGGATATTCTGTAAGACATTTCGGAGGCATATCGGATGCCCGTCTTCGGTGTATTATTGCATGTGTGACCGTTGCTTTTGCCTAATAAGAGAATGGCTTAGATGGGCATGCGGGTTTTGTCTGACCAGTAGCGTTGACTCCATCTTGAGTTTCAAGATTAAGAGCGATCGACTCGCGTTTCCTTGTAAAGTAGCGCTGTAGAGGTGGACTGGGGTGGGAGGAAGTCGGTCACAGTGACTGGTAACAGCGCTGTGGTTTTAGCGTGCGAAAATGCGCCGTGGTTCCGGCTGGGGGGATGGTGTCAATTATATTCCTCGAGGGGCTAAGAAGTTGCCGCTTAAATAAACGGACTACACTACTGAATAGCTATATAATAGAGAAACGTAGGTGTTCCTAAATAGTTTTTGTTATAATTTCTTCGCCATGGCATGCAGCATAGCTTTATCTAGCTCTGATTTAAGCATTGGAGTATTTCGCGGCACGTTGAATCACACGTGCGTTGAACTATAGCAGCATATGAGTTTTCGCGGGACATATCATAACATGTTATGCATTGGGGGAAATTCCCAGGAAATTTTCAAGATATTCCGTGTTTTTTTTATACCAATGTGGAACCTAGAAAACATTGTAAAAAATATTACGGCAATCATGGAAGATTATAGAAGTGATCAGCGGAGGAATTAGGTTTCCATTCGGTTGCCCTTCTTAGATGTAAGTGTTGGATGTTCCTCGGATTTGTTTTGTGTCTGCGCGTGGAGAGTGGAGAAATGGAACGGGGTTGAATCACACGTGCGTTGAACTATAGGAGCATATGAGTTTTCGCAGGACATATCATATTATGTTATGTATTGGGGGACATTCACAGGATATTCCGTGTGTTTTTTTTTTACCAATGTGGAACCTCGAAAACATTGTAAAGAATATGACGGCAATCATGGGACAAAATTGGGTTTCCCTTGGGATGGTGTTCTTGGATGTTCCTCGGATTTGGGTGGAGAGTGGAGAAATGGCAGGGGATGGTGTTCCTGATGTTCACACATGTACGACAGCAAGCTTCTCACCCAATGCCGTAAACGTGGTACCTGGTGATTGTCGAACGTGCATCAAGGTATATTAAAGCTCTGCACGCTTCGTATGTGAATGTATCAGCCTTAGGATGCTCAGCCCTCGCATATGCCCCATCGCCCTCGTCGCGTTTGCGGCAAGGGCATCGCTCGCTGACAACCACAAGACGGCGACACCGACGACGTCTGCATCTACCTCGGTATTCTTTGCCACGCCTCCTGCCTCGCTCAGCGTCCCAGCCGACTTTACGGCCCAACCGTTCTTCGCGACTGATTTCCTGAAAGCGTTCTACTCTGGGTTTGGGCCATCCCAGACGTCTGTGGAGCCACAGCCGCTCGTCACAGACCCCGTCGTACGTAGTGGGTTACTTTTAAGTCTGACGAGAAAGCCTTACCACCGCGCGCACAGGGAAAGACGGTCTTTCCCCTCAACCTCACTAACCCCAAAACGATCCCCACGGCCAACATCATAGACCCTGTTGTCCTTCCGCCTTCCGCCTTTGACCCATCAGGCTCCACCGTCGTGTCCCCACCCACCCAAAACCACTCTACACCCGCGACTATCGCTCTCCGCGCGGCTGCGTTCTCCCAGATCAGCAAAATACTCAACTCGACGACTGCGTTCAACACGTCCTGCGCACAGTGTACGGCGAGTCTGAGCGTACTGAAGAATCTCACGTTGACCGCATCGTGGGAGGTCCCTCCGCTCCTCGTACAGCTGTGCAATCTTGTCAAATTTAACGGTGCGTACCCGAGCGGATTGACGAGAGTGATAACACCCAAGACGTGTGTTTAGCGTTTGGGAGCTGCGAGGATGAGTTCAGCGCCAACTCTGACGGCCAAATGGTGACTCAACTTCTCGCACAGGCAAACGTCGCCGGCGCCGACGGCCAGGTATGTTCGTGCCGTTCCATTCCTGGCGTCACGCTGAACCATCGCTTGTTACCGCCCATGACACTTTAGTGGATCTGTGCGAGAAACGTGGTGCCCATCCGCAAGTCGTGCCCTGCACCTGCACCTATCGACCTTACCTCCATCCTCTCCACGTGGTTCGCTAAACCTAAACCTGCAAATGCAAAGGCTCCCGCCAAAACTGGCAAGGGAAAAAAGTTGAAAGTATTGCACTTGTCAGACTTGTGAGTTTTTTTACGTCGGTCACGTGATGTGTAATGATTCTGATTGGGTGTGTAAGCCACATTGACCCGCGTTTGTTTTTCCCTTGACGACGGTACATGTACGGCGTACTGATGATGTATTTCCAGGGTACACTGTTGGTGCAGAAGCCAACTGCAGTCAATTTCTATGCTGCCGCCCTGGCATGTCCAAGTACGTGTGTTTCAAGCGCGCTCCAAGCGCTCCCTTGTTTTTCTCTCCGTATCTCACATTCCCCCGCTCCCACTCTCACAACAGCACCGACCTCCAACCTGGCCAGCTCTCCCTCCCGGCACCGCGCTTCGGCGCATACAACTGCGACACGCCGTGGAACCTCGCGGGAGCTGTCCTGCATGCCATTGGGCCATTAACTGGCACAGGAACCGGCAAGTCGTTATTCCCCCCTCGAAAATTGTAACGCCATTAGTAATTTCCACGCGCTGAGGGTTATACACGTTCCAGGTATCGCAGACGACGAAAGCCACGGCAACTCGGACGCTGAGAAGAGCACCTCCTCCCCTGGGCCGTCTTTCTCCATCTTCACGGGGGACCTTACGTCGCACGATAACGACAACCAGTTGTCGCGCGCGTATGTGGAGTACGTCGAGTCGGCGGTGTATAGTGGGTTTAAGGCGCACCTTGGGGGTGGGCCGGTGTATGCTGCGATGGTGCGTGCGTTGCGTGCGTGCGTGCGCGTAGTAGTAGCCGGTTGTTTGGCTTGTCCCCTTCCGCGTGTGCTGATTGTGACTGATATGCCGTTACCTGCTCCTGTGTTGTTTGATAGGGAAATCACGATACGTGGCCGCAGGCGTTCGATATGCCGCATTCTGCGCAGCCGCAGCAGCTTGCGAACCAGTTTGAGTGGAATTATGCGCATTTGGCGGAGTGAGTGTTGTTTTTGTTGTCTATGTTTTCAGTTTCATTCCTTCCCTCCCACTGTCATCCTTATTCGAGGGTTACTAATTTTTCAATGGTTCTAGCTTGTGGGAAACAGAGGGCTGGATATCGGAAGATGTAGCCAATGTGTCTAAAGCGACGTGAGTGTGGGGTTCTCCCTATCACCGTATATTAGGTGTTTTTCATGATTCCGGGGTATGCCCCTAGGTACTCTGCGTATTCGACTGTGACGCCTCATGGGTTAAAAATTATCACGTGCGCCCCATACCTTTTATCATTTTTTTCCCTGGTTCATGTCGTCCGTTTTGCAGTATGAATACGGACTTTTGGTATACTGGCAAGTAAGCACTTCCAGAGCTTCTCGTTGGTTGTACCGACTTGTCTAAACCATTGGCGTATAATAATTTGTGTAGCTGGTTCAAGTAAGCGGTTTTTTTATGTTCTCAGATAGGATACTACTAACATCGCTCTTTAGTCTCATAAACGTAGGCACCCGACTTTGACTTTTTTTTCCAGACTACTCTGCAGTTGTTGCACGATGCTTATTTTCCGTGGCAGACTACAAATCCTGATGTGAGCGGCATGTTGCGGTTTGTGACGGATGAGCTGCAGGATGCGGAGGATAAGGGTCAGAGAGTGTGGATTGTGGGGCATGTGCTTCCTGGTGCGTTTCCTTTTTGTGTATGATGGATTGGCATTTTTTCTTTTTCATTGAATATCTCCTTCTTTGCTGATGCACAATATCGGCTTCACTGACAATGCTCCCTCTAACAGGCTGGGATGGAAGTTCGAGCTTCCCGAACGGTCCGAATTTGTTCTACCAGATCGTTGACCGTTTCTCGCCGCATGTCATTGCTAATGTTTTCATGGGGCACATTCATGATGAGGTTCGGTTTATATACTACGCGTGAGTATACATGCCCGGTCACTTGAATCAGCACGTTGTATACCTTGGTATTTTCTTATCCTATTTATTTCGACGCTCTTTTTATTTTCATTTTTTATTTCCACGCTTCGGATTGGTGATGAGGGCTCATTTTGGTGAACAGGAACAATGGGACGACTATGGATGCTCCAAACGCGCTCACCACAACCTGGGTCGGCGGGTCGGTCACACCGCTTGTGGGCTTGAACTCTGGTACCGTGTATTTACCTCGTCGCGGGATCACTTATATTCTGATCTGATGTTGGTGTCGTAGGGTTCAGCATGTATGAAGTCGACTCTGAGACATTCGAGTATGTATATACTTTTTTCTTCGGTAACATTTTGACTTTTTGTTTGTGTATAGCATCATGGAGGCGTACACGTGGTTCGCGAATGTGAGCTCGTTTGATGAGCTTGATCATCAGACGGAAGTAGGCCCTTCGTGAGCAGCTTTTTTTTTTCATCTCCCGAAGACTTGTGTTTTTTTTTTCATGTTATACCGTAGGTACCACTTTGAGTACAGTACCCGGGAACTTTATGGGGCAAATCTAACTTGGCCCAGTGATGCCCCGTTGAGTATGTGGTGTTTTTTGCTTTGTCGTCTATACCTCTGGAGTGGAAATTGAACTGCGACATGTGTGAAAATAGATGCGACTTGGTGGCATATGGTTTCTGAAAGTAAGCCGCCGGGGCATCTTTCCTCAAAGATGTGGGTGGAGCACACATAAAACTCACCACCTCGCGCGCGCTAGGTTTCCTTTCACACCCCGAGCTTGTGGATAAATGGACGTTGAACCAGGGTCGTCAGTCGGTGCGCACGCGAAATGTACGTATCTTCTTTCTCTCTCCCTCCCTTACTTGTGTGTTGGTTAATGAATTAACGTGGGGGGGGTGGAAAAAGTGCACGTCAACCGTGTGTCAGGAAGCGAAAGTATGCTATATACGGAGCGGATCACCTCCTGTTGCTGCGAGGTGTACTAGAGGTTTTGGGAGTGTTCAGGCGTAAAGGGGGAGTCGAGTTGATGATGATATCGATCATTTTTTTTCGTTCGGGTATGAGGTGGGGGGGGTGGCTTGTATA
>QMFG01003999.1:9083-20927 GCA_003314545.1 Ramaria sp. MG151
GGTTGGACAGGTGAAATTACTGTCTGCAACATTTTTTTGGCGCTAGTGTGAGTAGTGTCTCCTCTGTCAACCCATCGGTTAGGCATCACTTGTCTAGAGGTTCCAACCTCAAACTGCTTTAAAGCAATTGTCGTGGTTGGTGGCACTCGACGTGGAGTGCCACCATTGCCGTGACTCTTTCCATTGATTTTCGATGGGGTTTGAGCTATTCGACCTTTTACAGTATATTGGCCAAAGTTGCAGGGTGTTTCACGCCATTCCTCTGTGTCTACATGACATTGCCACGGAAGCGCATATGATTCTGGATAGAATTCTCGCAAACTGTTGTCTGATTGTCTGATCTAACCCGAGTAGCCTTCTGCCATGGGCAAGGGTGTGCGAAGAACAAGGACGTCGGCGACCTTGCCGTCGGTTATCACTATGACGACATTATTCATTGCCGTGAAAGTCTCTGTCGATGGGTCTCAGCAAGCTGTGCGAAATCTGAAGAGAAAGGTGAGAAGCGTAAGTCTCTCTGGCTTTGGAAACATTCCGTGTACTCGATGGCAATACACCGAAGGCACTAGACATGTCCTGAACATTTTGGTGCCTCTTCTGGGAAGAGGTTGGAGATGGATAATAAGCGAAGTTCTGAGGTATTTGTGGTGTGACGGGCTCTGGAAATCTGTGGGTGAGATGGCGTGTAGGCGACGAATGAAGCGGACATGTTAGAGATGAGGTTATTCGCAGCAAAGGAGTGTCCTGAATGGCTCCATGATGTCCTAGAAGGAGTGCAGGAGAGATAGTCTGCGGCCTAAGGGAGTTAAAAGGATTATTTCCATGGCGCTCAGGGATGGCTACAGTTGAAGATATGGTCAGGTTCAATATATCTTTGGCATAGAATGATGTTACTTGATGAGGCGTCTTACGATGCAAGATACTACTTCTAATCAAACTTCAGTATTTTTCAAAGTGCTAAATGGTAATCCAGAGATGGGAAGGGGGGGTTTAGTGGGTAGCGGTATAACTGGAACCCCACACTACCTACTCACACACAGAGAGGTGTCTGGAAGCAGATTCCCCTCCTTGGCCAAAAAAAAATAAAACTTCAGTATTTTCGTTGTGAATGTCCTTGTCGAATTTCATATAGTGAGGGGAGGGAAAGGGCAGGGAAAGGACTTGGTATCTGAGAGTAGTGTGGCAGGTAGTATTTTGCTAATGCATGTAAAGTGGTTCATGCGTGCCCCGAGAAGTTACTGCACACCTTGGTGCATGACCCTACCAAATCCCCCGGGCTGGTACACTGAGGCTATGGCCGACGTTTTCTGTGTCGGTGCTGCTACTTGCACAAGCGGCAGTGATCCTGCTCCCCAAATAAAAAGAAAAAAGAAAAACCTTGATTCGTATACTTGCTTTGGATGGAGGAGGTATTCGCAGATTTTCCCTCTTGATTTTCGGCATGGGCTCACAGGTTACTGTTGTCAAATGTCTCAGAGATGACACGAGCACCATCTATCCGAATGCTGGGCCTTGCATAATTGAGAGATGGTTTGATTTTTTTTTTTTGGGAAACAGTCCTCACATTGCCAAAAATAACCTTTGTATCTCATTACTGATATTTGATAGAAAGTATTCAATGCCAGACAACAGGTAAGGGGCATAGGAAGGTCATGCTTGAGTGGGGTCGTAGAGAAAGTTAAGGAGAAGAAAATTATCGCACCCTTAACCACATGCAAAGGAAAGCCAATTTGTCAAACCAAGTGCATCTACGCGCTCTCGCGGAACACACTTGTTAGACACCTTCCCACAGTAGCTGAACTAGATGTCCTGATTCGGCGTGGTCATTCATGGCTCGAGTCTTGTCCCATTCGTCACCTAATATAAGTGTATAGTGGCGGGTGTCTGCGCTGTAAGTTACAGGGAGAGTGTAACAACTTCCTTTTTATCCAACGAGGGTGCTGTGTCGTCCCGACCATCCCCGCGCCCACTTCAACTTGCTTTCCTTGCCTGAATCCGCAGTGGTCAAACCTATTTCTGCTCAACGCTTGGGTTTGTACGGGCGGCGCGTTAGTCGAAACATGGTCAGCATTTTGTTCGGAAGGCGGCTGACAGTCCTCGTTGTACGTAATCGGCAAAGACCGCGGTATCTTATCTAGGACCGGGCGGCTTCCGTTGTTTGTAAACAGCTTTGTATACACAGTCGCCCAAACACATCTTGCAACAACTCGGATTGAAGGGAAGGCTCAAAAAGGAAGACGAGCTTGAACATAACGATTTTCGTGATCGTGGCTATCTATCCAGCACTACCTCGTAGCGCTAGAGCGGCTGCGTACGCCCACACGGCCACCTGGCCCGTGCACGACTCCCGGAGCGCCCGAGTTGGTATATATACCCCCCTTCGTGCTTCCTGAAATCTTTACCACTCTGGCCTTTTGGTGAGTTACCCCCAAACAGCGGTTGCAGCAGCATGACTAACTAGTTTTTCTTAACAGGCTTAGATCAAGTGTAGTATCTGTTCTTTTTAGTTTAACCACTAAAATGACCGCACCGCGGTCATCAATGGTTAGCCAATTTTTGCCGCCCCGTACATCGACCTCTGCTTGCACGTCGGTGGACATGATGACCTTGCCATTGCAGTACCGGCTAGCGTCGTCAGGGGATTTTTAACTTCCTATTTGCTATTTCTTACAGTTCCGCGCTGCTTTGCTTAATAAAGTAGAGCACCGCAGAGATGTAACTGGGCAATAGGTTTTTGGTTTCGTAGTATATATGAAATTATATTTGTTGCTTTGATTTGGAAATTACTTGTTGTAAAGTATATACGCTTGTTGGTGGTAGAATTGAGATTATTTTTGCTGGCGGAAGGAGATTGATGAATTGTCTTCCTGAACATGGAATAAGTGAGACTGGATGAAGAAAAATGTAGTGAAAATTCTTGAAACTGAGAAATGTATTATTTCTAGTGGAAGGGTTGTTCAATGCATCATATGTGTATGATTGTTCCATTGGCACAGTCCTTGAATTTCTCCAAATGATCCTTCAGGGCACCCTGCGAGGCTGATGATCGGGGTGTGACTTAATGGATCTCACAATGAGAACATCGTTCTCCGTGCCATCTTGCGGTTTCAATCTCGACGCAATGCTGAACTTTTTTTGTACCGACCAACTATGACCAGAAACCACACAACAGAAGACTACATATACATCCCCTGGTATATCACGGCCAAAAGGTCCGCATATTACATAATTGCAGCAGCTAACCATCCTTAGTTAACGGTTGCTTCTTCCTCTTCTTCCTCTTGACAGCTGGAAGTTTGCTTTGTGAGTTTATCCCAAGACAAGAGTTTCGACGCCCCAATGTGACACTCTTGAGACTTAAGGATGGTCGGATCGAGGCATTCCGTGTAGGATTTATCACACCGGTCCAACCCATACGTTCATGTGCTCGGCTCAAGAGAGTTAGTATTTTGAGCTGTACGTCGGGGAGCCTTGCATCGTCAATGTTTTCAAAGAGATGGCTGACAAATTTGAGAGGACTGTAAAAAAAATTTGTATGGTAAAGGTGATCCGAGAGACGTGTGTGCTCAGCTGCTGACTAACTGAGCGCTCTCCGCGCTTTTTGTCCTTGCTCTTCCTTGTCCTCTATCAATCTTGGTCTTACTCAACCTCCAACGTCTGGCATGCAATACATTTAACAACACTTTTGTGTGATATCTTGGAATCCTGGATTTGAATCTTGGTTCCGTCATAATCCAATTGCTCCAACTTACACCCCTGGCCCTAGGAAGGTGTAGCTCTTGCAGTGACTGGATGGTTTCCATGCAGTCTAGTAGCTTCTGTGACAAACTCTATCCTTATCCAAGATCATCTGCTAAGTCCGTGGCCCCCGTATGGGTGTACTATTGCTCCAACATTCCAGAAGTTTCGACAATTTGTTCGATCCTTCAATGTTGCACGTATAAAAACCCCACCAACACCCTGCTGCGCTCCGGCGAACACCTGAAACTTGAACAATCAATAGTAGCATCTTCGACAACTACTCGAAAAACCCTGAGAGCTCTCAATACTCCATCGTCATCATGTCTCTCTTGCCCTTCTTCTATGAACCCTCCCACGACCTGTTCTTTGATTTCAACCGCATCTTGGAGGTCGCCTGTGATGATCATGTTTCCAGTGCGAGTCGTGAACTATCCCGCAGGGAGGAGTCGTACACGATTTCACGTCGCCCAAGGTAGGTATATCTCCCGAGGAGTCTGAGTGATTTTGCTTTCTGGTCACCTCTAACCACTGACCGTTTTAGAATGGACTTGCACGAGTCCAAGGAAACGGGGGAGATGACGGCTACGTTTGAACTTCCTGGGATGAAGAAAGAGGATGTGGACATCGACGTGCACCAGAATCGCCTAATTGTATCGGGGCAGAGTACGGTTTCGGATTCGTCTGAGAAGGATGGATACTCTGTGCGGGAAAGGCGGTTCGGGAGGTTTTCTAGGACGGTTCCTCTTCCGACTGGTATTAAGGTATGGATTGTGTTTCTTGAGTGGGGGGGTGAGAAAGGTGTTTGTTGACTCACTTTTCTTCGATATAGCCGGAAGATGTAAAGGCTAAGATGGAGAACGGTGTTCTCACTGTGACGTTCCCAAAGTCGCACCCTGATCAAGAGCCTCGCAAGGTGGTTATTTCTTGAAGGAGCTGGAGAATTCGAAGATGGTGTCATTAGGACAATAATGAATGTATACATGTAATTTTTCTGTAGACTACCACCCAACGACCATTACACCAGAATACTCGATTGGTGATAATCGGGATGTTTTGAAGGTTTCAGTTGCATTTCGCAATTTCAGAGTTCTTTACTACCTTGTTTAAGGCACGCTCTCTCCAGGCTTATCAATGTTGTACAAACAGGATGGACACGAAGTTGTTGTTTCATCTATCAGCGCGTATACTTCAAGCACCAGAAGTTCCAAAAAGAAATTCCATAAATATCGTTTCAATGCATGTGCTACGATGTTAAGAGCCTATCGCTCGGGTACTGCTCTTGCGGTGCTCCACTTGAGTAAGCAAAAAACACCTCAAGCATCCATCATGAGGTGAACTAGCACACGTATGTTCCCAAATACACATCTCGGTTTGCCTAGTAGTTTCATTGTTGTTGTTGACAGATTTGATACCAAACAGTGCGACAGATACCTCGCTATAACGCATTGGATACTTCAAAGGACATTGTTGAGGAACCAACCACCCAACGTTTAAAAGTCTGTTGGGTTTTGGACTGCAGTGATCGATCCTCGGTCCCCTTTCATGAGTGAAGCCGCAAGAATGGCTCATGGCCGAACGAACTATCACTCCAATAATTATGAGTGACTTCTGACTTGATAGCATCTAATTATTATATCGGGTGTTTCAAGTATACCACTAGTAGGTGGAGAAAATGTGTTTTTTTTTATTGTGAAAGAGATTACTGTATTGTCTTTCTGGACTTATCTTTTGAAGAAATCATATGTCAAGAGCTCCGATGCCCCGATCTGGTATTCTTGAGGAGACTCGAGGATGGTCGAATTGAGGCATTCTGTGTAAGGCGTTATCACAATGGTCCAACCTATACGTCAGATGCTCAGCTCAAGAGGGATAGTATTTTGAGCTGTACGCGTGAATGTGTAGGTTCGTATTGATGGTTTATTAAATTCTCCTGCAAAAAAAGGCAAAAGTGATCCGAGAGACGGGCGTGCTCAGACTAACCTGTCGCTTTGACTGAGCTTTCGAGCCTTGCATCGTTAATGTTTTCTGGAGAGATGGCAAGATTCTCGATGGTCTGTCACAGAGCTGTTAAAAAAAGACTGTTTGGCGAAGGTGATCGGAGAGACGGGCGTGTTCAGCTGCTAACTAACTTGTCTCTCTGCAACACAGTTAGCGCTTTCGTCCTCGTCTTCGTCTTTGTCCTTGATCGATCTTGGTATTGTTCGACCTCCAATGCCTGTCGTGCAAGAAATTTGATGACGCTTCGTGTATATCTTGAAAGTCTGGATTTGAATCTTGGTTTAATCATAATTCAATAGCTCTAAGCTTACACCCCCCGGAAAGTGTGGCTCTTGCAGTGACCGGATGGTTCCATGCAGTCTAGTAGCTTCTGTGACAAGCTTTATCCTTCTCTAAGATCATCTGCAAGGTCCATGACCCGTATGGTGTATGTATTGCTCCAACATTCCAGAAGTTTCGACAATGTTTCCGATCCTCCAATGTCGCACCTATAAAAACCTCGCCAACACCCTGCTGCGCTACAACGAACACCTGAAACTTGAACAACCAACAGTAGCATCTACGACAACTACTCGAAAAACCCCAAGAGCTCTCAATACTTCTTCATCATGTCTCTCTCGACCTACTTCTATGAACCCTTCCACGACCCGTTCTTCAGTATCTCCGATTTCAACCGCCTCTTTGAGGCTGCCTGGGATGCTCGTGCTCCCAGTGCGATTCGTGAACTATCCCGCAGGGAGGACTCATCCACGACTTCAGGTCTTCTACGCCCAAGGTAGGTACCTCCCGAGTCTGAGTGATTTCGCTTTTTCATTGCCTCTAACCACTGACCGTTTCAGAATGGACTTGCACGAGTCCAAGGAAACGGGGGAGATGACGGCTACGTTTGAACTTCCTGGGATGAAGAAAGAGGATGTAGATGTCGACGTGCACCAGAATCGCCTGATCATATCAGGGCAGAGTACGGTTTCGGATTCGTCTGAGAAGGATGGATACGCTGTGCGGGAAAGGCGGTTCGGGAGGTTTTCTAGGACGGTTCCTCTTCCGACTGGTATTAAGGTATGGATTGTATTTCTTGAGTGGAGGGGTGAGAAAGGTGTTTGTTGACTGACTTTTCTTCGAAATAGCCGGAAGATATAAAGGCTAAGATGGAGAACGGTGTTCTCACTGTGACGTTCCCAAAGTCGCACCCTGATCAAGAGCCTCGCAAGGTGGTCATTTCCTGAAGGAGCTGGAGAATTCGAAGATGGTGTCATTAGGACAATAATGAATGTATAATTGTAATTTTTCTGTAGACTACCATTCAATGGCCATTACACCAGAATACTCGATTGGTGATAATCAGGATGTCTTGAAGGTTTTGGTTGCATTTCGCAATTTCAGGGTTCTTCACTACCTTGTTTCTTGCATCCCATAAGGCACCCATGAACATGTTCAGGTTTATCAATGTTGTAGAAACAGGTGTCAGCGTGTATACTTCAAACACCAGAGATTCTCAAATAATTACCCCTGAGCTTTATAAGTAGCTCAATTGGTTGAATAAATTGGTCGGTTATAGCCCAACCACTTACAAACCAATTTCAGAGCTTATCATCAACTCTGACCCACTTCAGAAACTCTCCTTCAGGGGGCTCATTTGGATTCTGAGTAGATTGCATCTATCCCTGGTCATTCACACTTTGGCACCTTTGCCACTAAATTCCCAAGGTTGCCTCATGGATATCTAGTGGAATAAATTAATAATCAGGTCCAATCATAATCCTTTCTAAAAAAAAAAGCACCCTCACTGTCCCCATCACTATTTCCATCTCTTCCCAAGGATTCAATGGCCAAACTGATTCTACTCATCCAAAGCTTATGATGGCAAGTAATACCATTGGACTCTATGGTATAATTGTCCTTGACATGCAGGATTACCTTCTAAAGGATTAGGATGTTGTTGTTGCTACCCAAAGTGCCATGTGATTTGGAAACATGTTTCTGGATGTATTTTTTCTGGTCTGCTAATCTTTTTCTTCATTCACAGTTTTCCTTCTTCCTGTTAAGAACTAGATCAGAATGGAGGTGGAGATATAGTTGGGACTCAAGATAGAGTCGACTGAGGTTTGGGGTTGGGTTGCTGAGGAGGGCTGAGGCTTGGCGAGCAAGTCAAATGGGGCTTGGCTTCAGCTTATGTGCTGTGCCAGCTTAGAGTCCTGTCCCTTATTTTGGAAGAGGCCTGAGGTTACCCAAAGTTCGGGCATGACCTTTAGCAAAGGGGACGAGGGAACGTAAGGATTAAGAGCTAGGAGGGTATTGGGTATCTTAGTCAATATCAGAACTGGCTTTCATGTACATAAATGACTAGCTTATATATGAGGAGGTTCAGGGATCGGGACCGAGTGACCAAGGTCAGGGTCGTAAGCTACAAAGGGAAAGATCAAACATGGGATGTAATTAGATGAAACATGTTTGGTGGGGGTTGGGGCTTTGGGCCCAAGTGCCCAAAGGTTCGGAGATCAGTTCTGGGAGTGAACTCTAACACTTCCCTTGTTCTTTCATCCCTGTCACTTTTAATTAGCATACACATATATTACCTATTTTCTGACCCTTATGGACTCTTTCCCAGTGCTCTCGCTTCTGAACTGTTTGGTATATATACAGGTCTCTTGCATGTATGTTCCCTAGTTCAGTTACTGTACATCTACCAGTTTGCTTTACTCAAACCTGCTATCTTGACAAAACATCTTTGGATGAACCATTTATAAGTGAGTGCATACATCATTCTTAACAGTCTAGAAACTCTTTGAACAAGGTAATCAGGTTGAAGAATCCCCTTAATTAAGCAACTAGCTGTTAGCTACTAGTGACCAAACAAGTACAAATAGAAGAGTGACTGGCACTAAAGAGGGATAAGGAAGAAAACAGAAAACTCAAGGCAAGGAATGGAGAAATAGGTGGTAAAAGAGAAAAAGGAGAGAGATGGGGGAAAAAAGGGGAAAAGGGTTGTCCCCTGACAGCTGAGGCTAATTGCAATAGTTTGTAGTATTTGCTGAGTTGTTCAACAATCTTCAACCAGATGAGCTTTGGAGATATATCACTGTCTGGATGAAGTGCCTAGTACTACAAGTGTATTTAAGTGGAATGGTAGCTATGTGGTGTGTATAATGGACCGGCTAGGAATTGAAGTGATGGAATGACTTTGGATATTTTGGAGTAGGTGATGTAACTGATGGTGATGAAAAAGTCCTAGGGTATTACTTTTCTATTTACATGTGTTCCAGTTTCATGTTTCAGGTGTCAGAAGTACAACATTGCATTTCAATGCCGGTGATATTGATAGAAACAGAACCTTCAGCATGAGCGGCTTATGAATTTTTACAACTCCCTCGATTGCGCAGTCTACTGGATGTGAATGCACCATGGCAAATCAGGCTGTGCATCTTCCTGCTGTACCCACGATAGGCGCCGCCTTGAATATCTCAAAATTTTAAAACCCCTATGGCAGCTGTTCTGGGATTAGCAGGTGAGCCGTCCTCCATACTCGTCCTTTTGCCAGTCTGCTGACCGAACCAACAGCGAGTGTCGTTGCTGTTCTTCAGCTCACCGCGAATACCTTCATCCTATGTTATAATTATGGAAGCGGGGTCAAAAACGCCTCTAAGGAAAAGAAACTGATCATTGATCAGCTCCTTGCACTGCAAAAAGTGCTCGAAGATGTTCGGGAGCTAGTAGAAGACGAAGAAGCCAATGGCAATGGATCATCCCGTTTGCCAGCTTTGATCGAGCTGCTCAAGAAACCTGAGGGTCTCACCCTTTGCCGCACCGAGCTCGAAAGTCTCAACGCAAAGTTGGAGAGCAAAGGTCGACACACGGATCGCATGCAGGCCTTGATTTGGCCGCTGAAGCAAGGCGAGCTTAAACAGACTCTCCGCCGTCTAGCCAATTTCCAAGACCTGTTGAATTCAACCCTGAACTTGGATCAGACGTACGTTCCCTTGACTTCTCCCAGACCGATCCTAATCGTCCCAGCAGACGACTGACGTTGGAGATACACACGAGCGTCGCGGGTATGTCCTTCGTACCCTTTGTCTCCGAAGATGACTGCGCGTTATTTTTACTGACTTTCCCTTACAGAACAACGTCGTCAGAAAATATACAACTGGCTTTCCGCTCCTGATCACGAGTCGAAGCACAGGAATGCCTGTAAAGAGCGAGAGGAAACCACTACTGGCTTGTGGTTTGTGCAGGGAGAGCATTTCGCGGAGTGGAAAAGCAGAAACAACTCTTTCCTTTGGCTTCATGGCATACGTAAGTTTCTCGTTTTCGCTGGTAGATTGGTGCTGCGGCTGAGAGATCTGCACAGCGGGTGCCGGTAAGACTATTTTATGGTAGTTCCACTTACTTTGATGGCTCTAGCCTCCGTACTGATGACTGCGGATGTCAAGTTCCACCGTCATTGAAGAGACTTCTTGCCATTGTCAATCAGATCCCTCACTTGCACTCGCCTACTTCTACTTTGATTTTCAAAACAAAAAAACGCACCCCCATCACGTTCTCAGGTCCTTGATAAAGCAGCTGTCTTTGCAATGCGCGACCATTCCAGATGCCTTGACAAAGTTGTTCTCTGAACACGCAGAAGGGGAGCAACCTCCAACTCCAGAGGCCCTGATGTCCACCATCAAATTGATGGTTCACACCTTCCAGAACGTCTATGTTCTTTTTGATGCCCTTGACGAAGCTCCAGAACGAGATGACTTACTGACCTTGCTCAGAGAGATTCACGGTTGGGGACTCGGCGCTTTACGCCTGCTGGCGACTAGTCGAAAAGAGCGGGACATTGAGGATGCGCTGCATTCCATAGTATCACATCAAGTCCTCTTGGACGAGAGTCACGTTGACGGTGACATACGAATCCACGTGTCCCGAACGCTAGCTCGCGATATTAGGTTTCAGATGTGCTCAACGGAAGAGAAGAAAATGATCGAGACTACGTTGATCGAGGGCGCGCATGGAATGTATTGTATCTCATCTGGCTCCCTATAGAACAGTACTGACAGGTCAGGAAGGTTTCGATGGGTTACATGCCAGCTAGATGCACTGCGGAAGTGCCGCTCTCCAGCCGCGCTCGAGAGGGCACTCACGTCCTTGCCAAAGACCCTGTACGAAACGTACGATAGGATTCTCGCAGGTATCAAAGAGGATGATAGGCGGGATGCTCTGAGCTTGTTGCGATGGCTGGCTTTCTCATTTCGCACGATATCTCTACGAGAAGCTGTCGAGGTCATAGCCACCGATCCCGACGGGGAAGATGATGTTCTATTTGATCCACGTCGACGGCCTTGGGATCCTAGAGACATACTGACCATATGTTCCAGTCTTGTCACCATTACAGTCCCAGAAACGGATGGCAGTATCAACCTCGGTTTCGCACACATGATTTATAAGGAAGAGCTCAGATTAGCGCATTTCTCCGTCCGAGAATATTTGGTCTCTGAACACTTACGCAGGAGCGATATCACGCTGTCATACTTTCACTTCAACGAACAGACTGCCAACGTGTTCATCGCTGAGACATGCCTGGCTTACTTACTACAGTTCAACCAGCATCATTCGGTATCATCAAGTACGATTAGAAAATTTCCACTGTCTCATTATGCGGCAAGATATTGGATCGAACATGCACCGGCAGATACGCACGGTGGATGCTCCACCCTACAAGGACTGATTATGGCCCTTCTTCAACCTAGAAGTGTTGTGTATACAAATTGGCTTCGGATCTACAATCCAGATGAAGTTATACCATACCTGGGATTGCGAGGGTTAGGTATCGACTCTCCTCTTTATTACACTTCAGTTGCTGGGCTGGAGAGTGCATGCCAAAGCCTGTTGAAGAATGGTTTGAACGTGAATGCACACGGAGGTCGATATGGCAATCCCCTACAAGCTGCGTCGTCCGGAGGTCACGAAGCGATAGTTCGATTACTTCTGGAGAAAGGAGCGGATGCGAACGCAGGGGGTGGACTGTACGGTAGTGCTCTGAAGGCTGCATCGTCCGGAGGTCACGAAGCGATCGTTCGATTACTTCTGGAGAAAGGGGCGGATGTGAACACAAGAGGTGGATTGTAC
>QMFG01004005.1:0-10366 GCA_003314545.1 Ramaria sp. MG151
CGAGTTTTCGAGTGGCATGGGTTACATAGGTACTGGGCTCCCATGATGTTGCTTCTGGTGTATCTTCGTATCCCTTCCACGCGACAAGATATTCCAATTTCCTTCGCCGAATTTGACTGTGCAAGATACTGGCAACCTCATATTCCTCCTTGGAGTCAATGACGATAGGCGGGGGAGGATTCAGGAGTCTTTTGGGGATAGTTGACACCATTGCTGGTTCGAGTAAAGAGACATGAAACACTGGATGGATTTTCTGCAGATCAAGGGGTAAGCCTAGTCGAAAGGCATGTGAAGAGATTTTGGAAGTTATCGGATAAGGTCCCAATTGTTGGTGATCAAGCTTCTTGGAGGGTCACTTGGTCTGAATATTTCAAGAATCGAGCCATACCATATCTCCAACTTTAAAGTTGGGTATGGGCATTCGTCGATTCTCTGTGGAGGAGGTGTAAAGTGCGATGGTGTGTTTAATTTGATCACAAAGGAACTGGTGAACTTCCTTTAAATCTGCCAAGTGATTATAAGCATCTTCCAAAGAAATGGAAGTCAATGACACTTCACGTTTTGGGTGGATCCCTTTGTTTGCAAAGAAAGGGGTAAACATCGTGGCTGAATGTGCAGTGTTGTTATATGCAAATTCAGCGAGAGGGAGGAGGCTAGCCCAATCATCCTGTTGATAGTTGATATATATCCAAAGATATTGTTCGAGGATTTGATTGACACATTCAGTTTGTCCATCAGTCTGTGGGTGATAGGCAGTTGAAAGGTTCCCTTTAATCCCAAGTAGTTCGCAAAGTGATGTCCAAAACTTCAAAGTGAAGTGTTTTCTTCGATTGGAAATGATATTGCTGGGAGTACCATGTTTAGCAAACACTTCTCATAAAAAGTGTCACGATTACATTTTAGGTCCTCACATGGCTTCTTCTTTGAACCACAACTTCCGAATGCTTCCGAATGCTTCCTTCAGAAAACCACCCTCGCCTCAATACTTTGCAAATATTTGATTAGGTCACCCAATTCAGCTCAGGAGTCACCCCATCAAATAATCAATAACCAGGTTCGATCATAGTCTTTTCTGGGAAAGAAGCACCTTGACTATCCCCATCACTATCCCAATCTTTTCCAATGAACTCATTGATCGAGTTGTTTCTATTGGGTGGAAGCTTGCGATGACATTCCATATCATCAGACTCTATGATATGAAAATTCTAGACCCGCAGGATCACCATCCAAAGGATTTGCATATGGTCATCTCTACCCGAAGAGCCATGCGGTTCAGAAACATGTTTCAAGAACTATTGTTGGTCCGTTGATGTTTTACAATTTTCCTGACACCTTTGTTCTTTGTTTCCTATGGCCATTAATTAGTATACATGTACCTTAGCTACTTTCCGACCTTTATGGACTCCTTCTCATTCACTCTCTCTTCCGAAAAATTTGATATAAAAGCTAGCACATCCGCATGTATATTCCTTAGTTCAATTATTGTATGTCAACTGCCAACTCATCCTAAATTCACCTTGAACAACAACCTCATATTTGAGTAAGCACTCCAATTCTACTTTTATTAGTTTAACCCACTTCAAAGAATGTGAGATCATTGGCTGTGATCGACATGGACTGCAAAGTTCATTCGATCTACGAGATAGAATCCTGTCACGATCACAGTCTGGACATTCAATTCACACTATATTCGTTCCGAAGCAATCCTTCCGAAGCTTTTCGTCCAAAGCCCGAAGCAACATTCCCACACTCCCATCACTTTCATCCCACAACCCTTTTTGTCTATCACTTCAACTCAAATATGCCATCTATTGAATCCATTCTCATGAAACAATCAGTGGTCAGGTCCAATCATATTCTTTTTTTAGAAAAGAAGCACCCTGACTATCCCCATCACTATCCCCATCTTTCACCATAAAATCATGGATTGAGTTATTCATATTCACTCAAAGCTTGCGATGACATGCCATATCATCAGGCTTAATGATATGAACGTTCTAGACTCTCATAATGACTCTCCGAAAGATTTAGGCATGGCTATCCCTACCCAAAGAGCCACGCGATTCGGAAACATGTTTCAAGAGTGGTGATGGTCTATTATCCTTTTTCTTCATTCACAATTTTCTTTCCGTCACTATTCTACGTTTTCTATGGCCTTTAATTAGTATACATGTACCTTAATTACTTTCCAATCCTCACGGACTCATTCCCATTCGCCCTCTCTTCCGAACCCTTCGGTATATAGCTAAACACATTCACATGTATGTTCCCTAGTTCAATTATCGTATGTCAACTTGATTTTCTACTCACACTTGCCAAACTCGCTCCCAACTCAACTTCACCAACAACTTTATATTCTTTGAGTAAGCACTCTAATTCAACTATTATTAGTTAAATCCACTTCACGGATTGTAAGATCATTGGCTGTGATCGACATGAACTGCAAAGTTCATTCGATTCACGAGATAGAATCCTTTTGGAATCTCTGTCTCTTCGGAACCATGCACTTCATTCGCAGACGTTCCGAAAGCCATTCACTTTTACTGTAGGATCTCTATTCATTTTCCAAAACCATTTTATTAACATTAGGAATACTTCCGAACACTTTACTAAACACAACATTCATCCACAACATTCATCACTGTTATTCGGATTCTGACAAATCCTTTCGGAACCTCTATTTCTTCAGAACTATGCATTTTGTTCGCAAACATTCCGAAAGCCATTCGCTTTTACTGTAGGATTTCTATTCAATTTCAAAAACCATTCTATTATCATTAGGAACATTTCCAAACAGATTCACTAACACAACATTCATCCACATCTTTTATCACTGATATTTGGATTCTGACAAAAAGATCATGGCAACTTCGGATGCATCAATATCCAAATATGTTGGGATAAACAACACCATTTTTGTCAGGTAATCAACCACTACAAGGATCATGTCATGTCCATTGGAGAGTGTTAATCCTTCGATAAAGTCCATGAATTGAGTCCCATGGTCGTTTGGCGATTGGTAGAAATCGAAGGGGTCTGAAAGGTTTGTGATGGATGGACTTTGCATGTCGACAGGGAAAACAGGATCCAATGTAATTGGTTACAAACTGCTTCATGTTTGGCCAATGGTATTGGCGACAAATGTTGCTAATAGTTTTGGTGATGCCCAGGTGTCCAGCTAGTGGGTGATCATGTTGGGACCTCAAAACTTCAAGTCAAATGTCGTTGTGATTTGGAATGTAGATGAGTCCGTTGTAAAGCAAAACAGAGCCATCATCAGAGAGGGTGTATGGGTTGGGTGTAGATGTAGTTTGACGATTGCTGAGGTGTTCGATTGTAGGTGTGTGAGGTGTCCGAATGAAATCGGATCTGTGAGTTGTCCTTGTTTAATGGATGTGAGCAAAGATGCAGAATTGAGAACAATGGCTCAAATGAGTTGCCCAGCTTTAAACATGGATTGAAAATTGTGGGGATTGACTAATGCATAAGCACCATCCCCCCCTCCCAGGTAGACATCGCCCTGACAGGTGAGTGCATCAGGCTTGGTACCCAATTGGCCTGCACGGTAGTGAATGATATAGTTGAAACCTGAAAGGTGTTTGGACCACCGAACCTGTCTGCAAGTGAGTTGCTTTGAAGTGGCGAAGTATTCCAGGTTTTTGTGGTTGGAGAGAACGAGGATGACATGGGTTGCACCCTCTAAATAATTACGCCATTGTTTGAAGGCCTCATAGATGGCAAGGAGTTTCTTGTCGTAGATCTCATAGTTGAGTTCAGCGGGAATTATTCCCCTGGAGTAGAATGCAATGGGGTGGATGTCGCCATCTTTGGGCATGATTTGCGAAAGTGATGCATCCATTTCTACTATAATTGGGTTCTTTGAATCGAAATGAGTGAGTATAGGAGCAGATGAAAAGGCATTTTTGAGCTTATCAAATGCCTCCTGCTGTTTGGGACCCCACTCAAATGGAGTATCCTTTTGGGTGAGATGGGTGAGTGGGGTGACGATGTCCAAGAAACAGAGGATGAAGCATCGATAGAAGTTGGCAAATCCTAAGAAGGATTGGACTTCCTTGATGTTTTTTGGAGTTAGCCAGGCGAGGATTGCAGCTGATTTGGCTTTGTCCATGGAGACGCCTGCACCTGAAATGATGAAGCCAAGGAATTTGACCCAACTGGAATGGAAGATTGATTTCTCAGGTTTGACCCAGAGATGATGTTTCCGAAGATGTGCAAGGACCTGCCAAATGTGCTTTCAATGGTCCTCAATGTTCTTTGAAAATATAAGAATATCATCAAGATAAACAACAACAATAATGTCTGCCATATCCTGAAAGATATCATTCATGAAGTGTTGAAAAGTGGCAGGGGAGTTGGTGAGGCCCATGGGCATGACAAGAAATTCGAAGGAACTGTATCGCGTTCGGAAGGCGGTCTTCCATTCCTGGCCAGCAGCCATTCAGACATTGTGATAGCCAGCTCAAAGGTTGAATTTGGTGTAAATATTTGCGCCCTTGAGTTGGTCGATGAGATTGGGAGAATTGGGTATTGGTTTTTTTCGTGTGATGTGATTGAGGGTTCAATAGTTGACACAAAGTTGAAGGGTTCCTTCCTTCTTTTTGGCAAATAGAACAGGAGTGTCAGAATCCAAATATCAGTGATAAAGTTGTAGATGAGTGAAGTGTTAGTGATTCTGTTTGGAAATGTTTCTAATGATAATAGAATGGTATTCAAAAGTGAAGATAAATCCTACAGTAAAAGCGAATGACTTTTGGAATGTTTGCGAACAAAATGCATAGTTCTGAAGAGATAGAGGTTCCAAAAGGATTCTATCTCGTAGATCGAATGAACTTCACAGTTCATGTCGATCACAGCCAATGATCTCACATTCTTTGAAGTGGGTTAAACTAATAAAAGTAGAATTGGAGTGCTTACTCAAATATGAAGTTGTTGTTCAAGGTGAGTTTTAGGACGAGTTGGCAAGTATGAGTAGAGAAATCAAGTTGACATACGATAATTGAACTAGGGAATATACATGCGAATGCTCTACCTATATACCAAGTAGTTTGGAAGGGAGGGCGAATGGGAAGTAGTCCATGGGGATCGGAAAGTAGCCAAGGTACATGTACACTAATTAATGAGCATAGGAATAGAAGAACAAGGGAGGTAGTAAAATTGTGAATGATAGAAAATATTAACAGACCATCAATAGCTCTTGAAACATGTTTCCGAATCGCATGGCTCATCGGGTAGGAATAACCATGTGCAAATCCTTCGGAAGGCGATCCTGTGAGTCTAGTACATTCATATTATAATGTCTGATGATAGGGAATGTCATCGCAAGCTTCAATAGAATGGAAATAACTCGATCAATGAGTTCATTGGAAAAGATGGGGATAGTGATGGGGATAGTCCAGGTGCTTCTCTTCTAGAAAAGATTATGATCAGACCTGGTTATTGATTGTTTCGCTGAACACTTCATGGAGTGATTCCTGAACTAGATTGGGTGACCGGATCAAATGTGTGTGAAGAATTAGGCAAGAGTGGTTCGAAATTCCAAAGGGGATCTTCGGAGATGATCGGAAACCCATACTTTGGTGCGATAACAGGGAGGTGTTCCAAAACACTATCGTGACAAGGAGCACCACCAGGAGATTGAGATGCCCGAATGAATCCCTTTCCTAGCATGTCTTCAAAATAGTTGCAAAGAGCTTTGAGTTCCATGCCTGAAAGTGGGTAAATCAGTCCATAAGGTGGTTGTGCATCATTCTCAATCTCGATGGTGTGATGATATTTGCAATGTGGTGGAACAGCCTTCATGTCCTTTTGAGTAAAGATGTTGAGGTATTCGTGGTATTCCTCGGGAACAACAACTTTGAGCATTTTGTCCTCA
Organism: Ramaria sp. MG151; assembly: GCA_003314545.1. NCBI lineage: Eukaryota > Fungi > Basidiomycota > Agaricomycetes > Gomphales > Gomphaceae > Ramaria > Ramaria sp. MG151. Next base: position 5,894 of record QMFG01004005.1, read on the forward strand.
TCTTTGGGGAGTGGTTGGTCATGCAATGATGTGTATGGTGCATGCTCCCCCCCTACTGCACAAAGAGACTCTTTAACGGTCTCTGGAACAAGGGGTTGAAGGTTAAGGGTATATGTAGCTTCACCCTGTTTCATCAAGAGATGAAACACAGCTGCACTGATAATGCTGATGTGAGGGGCTTGAAGCTTTGAAGGCTCCAAAGGTGTTTCCTTTGGGAGATCAGACTTCGAGGGAGTAGGTGATACAGAGGAAGATTTTGTGGGTTTTGAAGCTACAGGTGGGAATTTGGAGAGTAATTCGGCAGCTGGAATAGTTGGAAGAGGATCTTCGGAAGTAAAGGGTGATATGTTCACTGGTGGTACAGAAATGTTGGCTGAAACATTCAATGTTGGAGCATAATCTGGAGAACTCGAGATGTTTGGCGCAGAGGGTGAGACACTTGGAGGTAATTCCAAAGTATTCAAATCATCAGTCACAGCGTTTGGGACGTACCCCAAGGATCACGGAAGATGTGGTGAACCATTAACTGATGGTGGCGGTGGCATTGAGGCAGTGTGGAGTTTGGATTGGTGTCAAAGATCAATTGAGAGTTGATCGTTGTACAGGCCATGGCGACCATCATGTGTGGGAGCATGGAAGTGGTGCCAGAAGAAAAAGTAATAGAGAGCTTCTCCCAATCGATTGTCGGATTTGTGGTGCGAGGCCAGGGAAGTCCCAGTACCATGGGAGCCAAAGGATGTAATTTTGTTACTAGTAGCAAAAGAGATTGAGTAGATGATTCAGAAAACGTAATTGTAGTGCTTATATATTCATGAAAGAAACTGCTGGTAGCAGGCTTTCCATCGAAAAGACATAGGGCAATGGGCAAAGATAATGGTATACATGGGAGTTTCAATTTTGAGACAAGAGAGCTATCGATGAAGTTGGAGGTAGCCCCCGAGTCAATGAGCGTCTGAATAGGTTCCGAATGTTCGGATAGTTTTACATTGATGATGAAAGAAGTTGGAGATTGAGAGGTGAGACTAGCAAGGAGAGCAGGAGAAGACATATCGAAACTTGAAATATTTTTGGTGCATATGGTTGCAGCGCGACCCATCACATACACCTGTGGAGAATCGCTGATTAGTTCCCAAATCCGAATGGTTGGATTCATTGGAGACTTCTTCAAGTGATGCGGATTGTGGATCCACTGTTAGGGTGAAGGTTGCACGAGTGATGCCAGGTGTTGGCTCTTGGTATCTGCAATCCTTTGTATGTTTAGTGGGTAATTCACCACAATAGGGGCAGAATCCCTTCGCTTTCCTTCGTTCTTTTCGGCGTCTGTGAGGCATCCAGAGGCATCAAGGATACCTGTGAGGTTCTTCCTTTCCAACAAGATTGAAGGGTTAGCAACTTTTTTAATTGTTATTTTGGAATCAGTGGATGTTGATACAGCTGTTACACGTGAGGTAGAAGGTAGAGCTTGTCATTTGCTTTGACGATCACAATAACGGGTGTCTGCGCGAAGCACGATTTTCTTTAGCTCTTCTAAAGTAGATGGACGTTCAAAGGTGAGAAGTTGATCTTTGAGTCGTTCTGCGAGCCCTGCATAAAAGGCGTCATAAAGAGCAGCATCATTCCAATGAGTGTATGAAGCATGTTCCAAAAACAAAGTCATATAACAATTGACATGATGATTGTCTTGCATTTTGAGTCACTTGAGTGCGCATTTGGAGGCCTGTTTGAGGTCAGCCTTGCCGAAAAGGTTGTTCAGTTCTTCGACGAAGAGACCCCAATCGTTATGAATTGGAGGTTTGATGCATGCAGAAAGAATAGGTTGCCACCAGCTCATCGCAATTTCGGAAAGATAGGATGCTGCATAGGATACTCGTTGGCGATCGGTTTGGAACTTCTGGGGGTTGTTGTCAAATGCCATGATGCAGCTTGCGAGAAATGGGCGAAGCTGTTGAGTATCCTTCCCTGTAAACCTGTCAGGTTTTGCTACATCCGAATCCGCATCCATTGCAATATTCTGTGGATAAGGATAAGGATAAGGGTAAGGATAATAGGGATACCACTGATTGCCAGCTGATGGATCGTGGGGTCTGCCAGGATGCTGGGGAAATCCCGAAGATCCACCAGGTGGGGGTGGTGGAGGTGGTCTGAAAGGGGGACCGAATGGTGGAGGGCCAGGAGGGCCGCCCCCAAAAGGATGATCTCCAAAGGGAGGGCCATATCCTGGATAGCCTCCATTCCAGGAAACTCCAGGTGGAGGTCCAAAAGAGTGAGGAACATTTGGTGGGATGTTGACACCAGGCCGAGGGGTATCAACGTGAAGTTCGTCCCTTGGTACAGATGAATGAGATCTAGTATGAGAACTAGGTGGTTGTGAACTGTGGTGAGATGATACAAGTTGTGTAGGCCTTTGGAATACTTGCGAAGTCATTGGTCGGTCTATGTCAGGGTGTGGCAATGTCATGACCTGGATTGGGAAAATTGGTTGAGGCAAATGATGTTGAGGGGACGTGGTATTGCGCCGATGAGAAATGAAGGGATCCGAAGGTGGTGCACTTGGATATACAGACTGTGGTTGATTCTGAAAGGAATCTGTACCAGCTCGATGAGGTTGAGGAAATGCAGGCATAATAAAAAGAGCATCATCGGGGTTCCGAATGGGGTCCTTTGATGGGTACGGTGGTTCAAAGACCATCTGTCCAGCATCGCCATTTTCAAGAGTTCATCTAGAGGTTAAAGTGTTTGGGGGATTCAGAATACGGTTGAATGGGACTGCAAAGGATCTATCATGGGTTTCCAATCTAGCGATAGAGGTTGGCCTCATGTTTTGAAAGGGTGTCAAAGGTTGATGCAAACTCATTTGCATAGTGGGCGAATTTTCAGAAATCTGTCGAATCAGGGTATTCGCGCACTCGAATTGTAGTTGACGAATGATTTCATCTTGCTCTTTGATTCATTTTTCCCACGAATCCAATAGTGCATTGAATTGAGCCAGTGCCATATGCAGAATAGAACAATTATTTGTTTCCCTATTGATGTGTTTGGTGGGCAGTGGGGTCATTGGGGATTCATCTAGGGTAATAGATGTCATTCTCCCAGGTAGTGGCAAAGGGGTGGTTGCAGGTCCTGCAGAGCGAGTCCTTCGGACGAGGTTTTGTTCTTCCTGTAAGCTAGACATTGTAGAATGGATAGAATGCTTTTATCTGTAGTTGTTAGTTCAATTATACTGTCAGAATTCAATTATACTGTCAGAATTCAATTATACTGTCAGAATTCAATTATCAAAGATAAATGTTATAGATGAATGTAGTGTTAGTAGTAATGTTCAAAAATGTTTCAATACATATTCGAAAGCGAATAGGAATCCTACAATAAAAGCAAATCGCCTTTGGAATGTTTGCGAAGATGTGCATAGTTCTGAAGAGATAGATATTCCGAAAGGATTCTATCTCGTGGATTGAATGAACTTTCCAGTTCATGTTGATCACAGCCAATGGTTTTACATTCTTTTGAAGTGTATTTAAACCAAAATATATAAGTTTTATGGTACTTACTTCGAAGTGAAGTTGCTGTTCAAGATAGTTCACGGTGAGTTGGCAAGTTGGAGTAGATCAATCAAGTAGACGTACAATAATTGAACTGGGGAACATACATGCGAATGTGTTACTTATATACTAGATGGTTCGGAAGCAGGAGCAAATGGAGAGGAGTCCATGGGGCTCGGAAAGTAGCTAAGGTACATGTATGCTAATTCACGACCATAGAAAATAGAGAACAAGGGTTGGAGGAAAATTGTGAATAGGAAAAAGATTTAATGAACTAGAAATAAATCCTGAAACTTGTTTCCGAATCACATGTCTTTTCGGATAGAGGAACCCTTGTGCTACTTCTTCAAACAATGACCCTGAATGTCGGAGATGAACGTGTCAACATATTGAATCATATATCCTGTCACCATAAGCTTTTAGAAGCATAGAATTGACCCTGATATTGAGTTCCTAGAAATGGATGGTGATAGTGATGGGGATAGTGTAGATGCTTCTTTTCTGAGGAAAGGGTAATAACAGGACCTGATCTATTGGTTGGATCCTTGCGATGTTATCAGGGTGAATCATGGTGTCAAGGGTGACGAAATATTGAATGGCGCATGTGTGATGAAATTGTTGATGGTTCGGATTCCAAAGAATCAATTTGGAAGGAAGTTGTTCGGATGGTTCAGAAGATGAAGTGAGACACAAATCATGATTGTGACAGGGGTTGCTCAAGAGGGTGGGTTTCAGATGGTTGATCAAGTAATGACCATTGAACTACTGAGTCTGGGAGTTCTGATATACTGTTAAATGGCAGGTTGTTACTGATATTAAATGACAATCCAGAGACAATTATGATAATTCTGGGGTGTGTCACTTAACGTATATCGGGGATCCAGAGGTTCCAGTGGATGTCCAGCAGGTCAGAGGGACTTGGCTTCAACTTATG
>QMFG01004008.1:2123-48208 GCA_003314545.1 Ramaria sp. MG151
CAGCATCCACATTCAGGTCGCAAGACCCCAGGTATACACTTGATTTCCCAGAAGGTTATTAAGAATGTATACTAGGATACGGTCATTAGAGTCGGACATTGAAAAGTAACCAACTTGTAATGACACCGTGGGGACGGCTTATATAAAGTGTATTCGTGGGAACGGGATATGGGCCGTGAGAACAAACAGTGGATTATGTGGGGGGGTCCAATATAAAAAAGAACCCCTTCTCTCTTCGGGGAATCGGTAATGGTCTCACAATTTTTTGAAGTGTGTCTAAACTAATATAAGTAAAGTTAGAGTACTCACTCAAATGTGAAGTTGCTGTTTAAGGGAGTTCATGATGAGTTGGTGAGTTTGAGTAGAACAATCAAGTAGATGTACAATAATTGAACTAGGGAATATACATGTGAATATGCTAGCTATATACCAAATGGCTTGAAAGGGAGAGTGAATGGGAAGGAGTCCGTGAGGGTCAGAAAGTAGCTAAGGTACATGTATACTAATTAAAGGCCATAGTAAACAAAGAACAAGGGTGGAAGGAAAATTGTGCATGAAGAAAAAGATAAATGGACCAACAACAACTCCTGAAACATGTTTCCGAATCACATGGGTCTTTGGGTAGGGGTAGCCATGTGCAAATCCTTTGGAGGATAATTGAGAGAGTCTAGAACATTCATATCATGAAGCCTGATGATATGGGATGTCATTGCAAGCTGTGATGGAATAGGAATGACTCAATCAATAAGTTCATTTATGAAAGATGGGGATAGTGATGGGGATAGTCAGGGTGGTTCTTTCTAAAAAAAGATTATGATTGGACCTGACCAGTGATTGTTTCACTAGATATAAATGGAGTGATTCAGATGACTTTATGGATATGAAGGTTGTTGGGTGAAAGTGATGGAAGCAAGGTGACATTGCTTTGGAGTTTGGAAGAAATGCTTCGAAAGGCTTGCTTCAGAAGGATGATGATGTGAATAGGATGTCCAATTTGTGATTGTGACACCCTGCCGTTACCGGTAGGTTTTGGGTCCATGTGCCTGGTCTGGATACTGATTGAAAGCTGTGAATAGGTGGCACCAATGATTACCTTTCCTTGCCAGGAGTGCTGGAACCGCAAAATTGACTGTGTGGTCCAGAGTGGCAGGAGGGCTTGCCTATACTGTCAGGAGAAGAAGGTGGCTTGCGAGCTCTCCAGGCAGAGGGTGAAGGGTAAGAAGAGACCCAGCGATGAGGTCATGGACAGTGATGACTTGGGCCTGAATAAACGAGCGTGCGTAGAGGGTGTCATATCCAGGTCTGGAGGGGTCTTCATGTCTCTTCCAGGAGGCCCATCGTTGAGGCTGGATTCTGGGTGCTTGGATCTGCTGAGGACATGGGAGGGGCTTGTTCGGGCCTAGATGCGCACCTTGGATGCATGCGTACAAGTTCAGGCATGGGTTGCAGTAGCCCTGAAGAGGCTTGTGAGGGTTATTGAGCGACAGGAGGGAGATGGGACTGATCTGGACATCCAGTTTTTGGGTTGGAGTCTGGCAGCCGGAATGTGGCCGGGGACCCAGGAGCCGCATGGAGCGGAGATGGGTGAGGGGAAAGGAAAAGGAAAAGGAAAAGGAAAAGGAAAAGGAAAGGAAAAGGAAAAGGAGGGTGAGTGTTAAGAACTGGATCTTAGCGGAGACAAAGTGAGGGTTGGGACTCAATATAGAGTCGACCGAGGTTCGGAGTCGGGGGGCCGAGGGGGGCCGAGGCTCGGCGAACGGGTCGAGTGGGACTTGGCTTCAGCTTATGTGCTGCGCCAGCTCAGAGTCCTGTCCCATATTTTGGACGAGGCCCGAGGTCACCCGAAGTTCGGGCGTGACCTTAACGAGGGGAGCGAAGGAGCATAAGGATTAAGCAAGGTGTATTGGGGTATCTTAGTTGATATCAGAACTGACTATCATGTACATGAACGAATAGCTTATATACGGAGGGGTTCGGGGATCGGAGACCGGATGACCGAGGTCAGGGTCGTAAGCTATGCAAAAGGAGATCAAACGAGTGGGGCGGATATGAAACGTGTCTGAGGTAAATGGGGACTCGGGCCCGAGGGGCCGGGGGCTTCGGTGCGGCGGTGGGGTCTTGACAGTGAGAAAGAAAAGGACCAATGAGTTGTAATTAGTATAAATCATAAGTGGGTTTTTGGATGGAATATTTGGGACGGGGGCTAGGAGTGACTGGAAAATGGGGTGTGTACATAGTGGAGACAATGTTAAGTAGTTTTGGAGATGAGATTGCTATCTACAGAAAGTGACCATGTGAAGAGAGGAAAAGAATGGAAATTTTCAGAGAGTTCAGGGGCCAGGTTTCAAGGGATATGCTATGTGAAAGTCAGTGACAATTTCTGGGGTGTTTCCAAGTTCAGAGGTGAGGATCCATGATGTTTCTTTGTTGGTCCCTTCATATCTGGCCCATCATACCAAGTAGAGGATGTTGCAGGGCCTACATCTTTTGTCCAGCTTGGAATCCAGGATTTTGGATATCTCGTACTCCAGTTCACCATTGATGATAGTGGGCAGGGAGGGAGGTTGGATCTGGTTTGGGATTGTGTTTGGGGGTGCAGGTTTGAGCATAGAGACATGGAAGACCGGGTGGACAGATCGGAAGGTATCCAGAAGATGTAGGATGTAAGAGTGAGAGCCTACTTGGGCTATGACCTCGAAAGGACCAAGGTATTTCTCTGTGAGCTTCTTCGATGGCTGGGTTGTCCAGAAGAACTGTTCCTTGAGGAATGTGTGAGATCTGATAGGCAGTTCCAGAGCTGGGGATCATCGAGCGTCTGTGTTACAATTGCAATCTGGGCATTACACTCCCAAATCACTCCTTCTGAAGCCTCCGAATGAGTCCAAATCCTTCATTCACATTATCAAGAAATTTGATATTCAAGCTCCCATCATCAGACATCAGGCTTCTTTCATCATTCAATAAGAAATAGTGAAACAATCAACAATTAGATTCAATCAAAAAACTTCCTTGGAAAAGAAGCAACCTAACTATCCCCATCACTATCCCCATCTTGTTCAATGAGCTAATTTGATCAAGGTGTTTCTATTTCTATGGAAGCTTGAGATGACATCCTATATCATTTAGCTTTATGATATGAATGTTCTAGACCCTCAGGCTCACCCACCAAAGGATATGTACATGGCTATTCCTATCCGAAGGGCCATGTGATTTGGAAACAAGTTTCAGGATTTATTTCTAGTTCATTAATCTTTTCTTCATTCACCATTTTCCTACCTTCCCTGGTTTATGTTTTTATATGGCCTTTAATTAGTATACATGTACCTTAGCTACTTTCCGATCCTCATGGACTCTTTTCCATTCACTCTCTCTTCTGAACCATTTGGTATAAAAGCTAACACATTCACATGTATATTCCTTAGTTCAATTATTGTACGTCTACTTGATTGTTCTACTCCAATTTGCCAAATCATTGTGAACTACATTGAACAGCAACTTTACATTTGAGTGAGTACTCTAAACTTATCTATATTGGTTTAAACACACTTCGAAAGAATGTGAGACTATTGGCTGTGATTACTGTAGGATTTCTATTCACTTTCGAATATCATTCAATTAGGATTAAAACATTTTCAAACATTACTACTAACACCACATTCATCTATAACATTTATCCTTGATAATTGAATTCTGACAGTCTGCTGAGGTCTAGTAGCAGGATTGAACCTGTTTGATCTGCTCCTTGAGTCCCTGGTGGAGCTCGTCCAGGTCAACCACCAGGGTCCAGGCTCAAGAGGAGGCTAGGTCTCCTTCCGGATGGACAGTAAGGCTCAGGTGGTATCTCTTGTTGGAAAAGAAGGGCGAGATGCCGGTAGTGGCATTTGGTGCATTGTTGTACACAAACTCTGCAAGTGGGAGGAGTCCAGACCAGTTGTCCTGTTGGTGATTGATGTAGCTTCTGAGATACTGTTCCAAGGTTTGGTTAGTACATTCCATCTGACTGTCACCTTCCGGGTGATATCTGGAGGTGAACTGGAGTGTCATGTCCAGAGCTTTTCTGAGAGACTGGAAGAAGTGGGACACGAATTCAGATTCTTGGTTGGAGGTAACGTGTAATGGTACACCATGCTTTGAGAAGACATGCAGAATGAATAGCCTCGCAAGATCAGCAGAGGTGATGGTGTCATCTGTTGGAACAAAGATTGATTGTTTTGTAAGCCTATCAACAATTACCAGGATTGCCATATATCTGGAGGATTTCTGCAGTTGTTCAATGAAGTCCATCAAGATGGAATTCCAGGGTCTCTCAGGGATCAGGAGTTGCTTGAGGAGGCTGTACAGGTGATGGCATTGGGACTTGGATCACATACATGTGGTGCAGGTTTTGCAGAATTTGGTGACTGAGGATCATAGGCTGGGCCAAGTATAGTCTCGCAGGATGAGTTCCAGGGTCTTGTTTTGGCCAAGGTAGCCGGAGAGTGGGTGATCGTGTTTGTATTGCAGCACTTGAAGTTGTAGGTCAGATGTGTCTGGAATGTAGATGCAGCTGTCGAGACGTAGGAGTTCATTGTCAGAGCGCATCCAGTGAGCATCAGACGTATCTCTGAGATGCTTCTGTATCATCAGGTTGGAGGCCAAGTTCATCTGCATATCAGAGTGGAGCTGCTCTGAGTCCATGAGGACGCTTGCTCAGAGGACTGGGTGTCAGAATTCAATTATCAAAGATAAATGTTATAGATGAATGTAGTGTTAGTAGTAACATTCGAAATGTTTCAATCCTAATGGAATGATATTCGAAAGTGAATAGGAATCCTACAGTAAAAGCGAATGGCTTTTGGAATGTTTGCGAAAAGGTGCATAGTTCCGAAGAGAGAGATATTCCGAAAGGATTCTCTCTCATGGATTGAATGAACTTCACAGTCCATGTTGATCACAGCCAATGGTCTCACATTCTTTCAAAGTGTGTTTAAACCAATATAGATAAGTTTAGAGTACTCACTCCAATGTGAAGTTGTTGTTCAATGTAGTTCACAATGATTTGGCAAGTTGGAGTAGGACAATCAAGTAGATGTACAATAATTGAACTAGGGAATGTACATGCAAATGCTCTACCTATATACCGAACAGTTCGGAAAGGAGGGCAAATGGGAAAGAGTCCATGAGGATCGGAAAGTAGTTAAGGTATATGTATGCTAATTAATGGCCATAGAAATAACAAGGGAGGTAGGAAAATGGTGAATGGTAGAAAAGATTAATGGACCATCAATAGCTCTTGAAACGTGTTTCCAAATCGCATGGCTCATCGGGTAGGGATAGCCATGCATAAATCCTTCGGAGGGTGATCCTGGGGGTCTAGAACATTTGTGCCATGAGGTCTAATGGTATGGAATGTCATTGCGAGCTTCGAAAGAATATATATACTTTGATCAATGAGCTTATTGGGAAAGATGCGGATAGTGATGGGGATAGTCAGGGTGCTTCTTTTCTAGAAAAGATTGTGATTGGACCTGGTTATTGATTGTTTCACTAAACCCTCAATGGAGTTATTCCTGAAGTGGATTGGGTGACCGGATCAAATATGTGTGAAGACTGAGGTGAGTGTGGTTCGGCATTCCGAAGGAGATCTTTGGATATGATCAGAAAGACATACTTCGGGGTTTTGACAGTGAAAGGTTGTAAAACACGATCGTGACACTGGGGTGAGGAGTGTGCTGGTCCTGAGGGACTTGAAGAGTTGTTGATTAGTGAAATAGGTCTCAGGTTCTGCGGATTGATGGTACTATAATCACTACCTCCCTCTTTGGGGTAGACGTCCCATCATCTAGTTAATGTGTCCAGCTTGGCTCCAGGTTTTGTGGGTCGGAAGTGTATGATGAGATTGAACTGTGTGTTAAGAACTGGATCAGAACGGAGACAGAGGTGGGATTTGGACTCAAGATAGAGTCAACCTAGGTTCGGGGTCAGGTTGCCGAGGAGGGCCAAGGCTTCGCGAACGAGTCGAATGGGACTTGGCTTCAGCTTATGTGCTATGCCAGCTCAGAGTCCTGTCCCATATTTCGGACAAGGCCCGAGGTCACCCGAGGCTTGGGCGTGACCTTAGCAAGGGGAGTGAAAAAGCATAAAGATTAAGGTAGAAGTATATTTGGGTATCTTAGTCGATATCAGAACTGACTTTCATGTACATGACTGAAAAGTTTATATACAAGGGGGCTCAGGGATTGGGGACCGAGTGACTGAAGTTGGGGTCATAATGAAGGGGAAGATCAAACGTGAGGTGAAAATAGGTGAAGCATGGTGGTCGGGAATTTGGTCACAAAGGCTGGGAGGTTGGTTTTGGAACAGACTGTGACAGTACCCCCCTCCTAAGGCAGAACCCATAATGCCTTGAGGAGGTCATGTCATAATACGGGACCGAGGTCACATGACATGTTCAGGTCGGGTGCCAGATATAAGAGGCGCGTCCCAGTGTGGGTAGACGCTAATTAAAATCAAAATGTCCCCCACAACCACCCCTGAAACGACCGCCGATAAACGTGCATGCCTCCTGCACGAAATGCAGGAGTTGGAGGCAGCCAAAAAGGAAGAAAAGGAGCGGGCGGAGAAACTCACCCAAGAGGGCCAAAGTGGCAGCCAAGGCCGAGGCAGCCATGAAGCAGGCTGCCGCGAAGGCTCGGATGCATGTGCAGGCCAAGGCAGGGGCTTCGGCACCTGAAGGATCAAGGAAGCTGTTTGGGGCCGGGGTAAAGTGGAAGGCCAAGAAAATGGCTGAGGGTTCGGAGGCGGCAGGGAGCAGCAAGGTGAGTAGAATTTTTTTTTTTTTTGTAGTTTGTTGACCCTGGTTTCAGAGAATTTGCAACAAGTGCCGCTTCCACGGCGAGGTGTGTGAGCTCGGGGCCTCGGAGGCCTTGTGTCTGAGGTGTTGCAAGCGGAAGGTGGCCTGTTTATGGCCCAAGGATACCCGAGGGAGGGGAGGAAAGGAGCCGAAGGGGGTCTGCACCGAGGACTCGGGGCCCGAGAGTCCCGTGAAGAGGGCCAAGGGTGTGGCCTCGCAGGCGGGCCTGATCCCTCAGGAGCCCTTGATGCTCAAGGGCTTCTTCGAGCACATTGTTGATGCCCTTGAGGAGGGCAACCGTCTGGAGAGGCAGAGGGTGATCGCCTTGCGTGACCTGACCGAGGTCATGTGAGGAAAGGTTCAGTCGGACCACCGAAGGTTGGTTGCAGCGGAGGAGGTGTCATTGAGCCTGAAGTTCATAGAGAGGGGGCTGCGACAGATCACGGTCATTTGACTGGGTGACTTTGTGCCCAAGCCTTGGGCAGGTTTGGATTGGAGCAGCGGTTTGGGTGATCAGGGGTTGGGGGTTCAGGAGGGTTTGGAGGGTTCAGAGGGGCACGTGGAGACCGAGGTTCAGGTGGATGAGGGAAAAGGGAAGGAGAGGGAGGTAGAGGAGGAGACCATGAAGTAGGTAGATGAGTGTAGTAAAGGGAGATTGGGAATCAAGAAAAAAAAATTATTTTTTTTCGGTGTGAATTCAGTTCAGGTTCAGGTCTATGTGAGTAGAAGGGACTTAAGAAAGAAGAAAAGGAACGAAGATCAGGTTTGGGTGTTTGGGTATTGGGTGGAGGAGGTGTACATAGTGTTATTTTGTTATGAAAAAAAATATTTTTTTTTGAATATACCTAAGAGAGAGACCATGTGAGAAAAGAAAAATGAGGGTTTGGGTTACAAGTTCCAAGGCCTGGGTTTGGTGGGGTAGGCGGAGTGGAACTTGGCCACGATTTCGGATGCATGCCCGAGCTTGGTCGCAAGGGTCCACAATGTTTCTTTGTCGGTACCTTCGTAACTGGCCCATCGGACTAGGTATAGGAGGTTGCAGGGTCTTTGACAATTGACCAGCTTGGAGTGGAGGATTTTGGATACTTTGTACTCAGGTTCGCCATTGATTTCAATGGGCGGTGGCGGAGGCTCAGTTTGGTTAGGGAAGGTGTTCGGGACTGAGGGTTCGAGCATCGAGACGTGGAAGACAGGGTGGACTGCGCGCATGCTGTCCAGGAGCATGAGTGTGAACTGGGGCAGCCGAGGACTTCGAAGGGGCTGAGGTACTTTTTGGCTAGCTTCTTTGAGGGTTGGGTGGTACAGAAGAATTGTGCTTTTACAAAAACATGGGAACCGATCGGGAGTTCAGGGGCCGGGTGTCTTCGAGCATTGGCCAAGACCTGGTAGTGAGATTGAGCCAGTTTGATTTGCTCTTTCAGTACCTGGTGTAGTTGGTCTAGGTCAATTGTGAAGTCTTGGGCCCGAGAGGAGGCAAGATCTTGGTCTGGGTGAACCGAGATGTTCGGGTGGTATCCCTTGTTCGCAAAGAATGGTGATACACCTGTTGTGGCACTCAGGGCATTTTTGTAAGTGAATTCAGCAAGTGGAAGTAGATCTGCCCAATTGTTCTGTTGGTAGTTACTATACACTTGAAGGTATTGTTCCAACGTTTGGTTAGTATGTTTGGTCTGACCATCGCCCTCAGGGTGGTAGCCCGAGGTGAAGTGAAGTGACATGTCTAAGGCTTTACCCAATGATTTGAAGAAGTGGGAGACGAACTCCAAACCTCTATCCAAGGTTACATGCGAAGGTACGCCATGTTTTGAGAAGACATGTAGGACGAAGAGCTTTGCGAGGTCGGCCGAGGTGACTGTGTCGTGTGTTGGAATAAATATCACTTGTTTGTTAATACATTGTCAGAATCCAAATATCAGTGATAAAAGATGTGGATGAATGTTGTGTTAGTGAATCTGTTCGGAAATATTCCTAATGATAATAGAATGGTTTTTGAAAGTAAACAGAAATCCTACAGTAAAAGCGAATGGCTTTCGGAATGATTGCAAATGAAATGCATAGTTCCGAAGAGATAGAGGTTCCGAAAGGATTCTATCTCATAGATCGAATGAACTTTGCAGTTCATGTCAATCACAGCCAATGATCTCACATTCCTTGAAGTGGGTTCAACCAATAAAAGTAGAATTGGAGTGCTTACTCAAATATAAAGTTGATGTTTAAGGTGAGTTGAGGACAAGTTGGCAAGTGTGAGTAGAAAGATCAAGTTGACATACAATAATTGAACTAGGGAACATACATGGGAATGTGTTTAGCTATATACCGAAGGATTTGGAAGAGAAAGCAAATGGGAATGAGTCCGTGAGGATCGGAAAGTAGCCAAGGTACATGTATACTAATTAAAGGCCATAGAGAACAAAGAACAATGATGGAAGGAAAATTGTGAATGAAGAAAAGGATAATAGACTATCACCAACTATCACCAACTCCTGAAACATGTTTCCGAGTCGCGTGGCACTTTGGGTAGGGATAGCCATGCCTAAATCTTTTGGAGAGTCATTATGAGAGTCTAGAACATTCATATCATTAAGCCTGATGATATGGCATGTCATCGCAAGCTTTGAGTGAATATGAATAACTCAATCAATAATTTTATGGTGAAAGATGGGGATAGTCAGGGTGGTTCTTTTCTAAAAAAAGAATATTATTGGACCTGACCAATGATTGTTTCACAAGAATTGTTTCAATAGATGGAGTATTTGAGTTGAAGTGATAGATAAAAGAGTTGTGGGATGAAAGTGATGGGAGTGTGGGAATGTTGCTTCGGACTTCGGATGAAATGCTTCAGAAGGTTTGCTTCAGAATGAGGATAATGTGAATGGAATGTCCAGACTGTGATTGTGACATCCGTCAACTACTACCAGTATTGCAATGTGGCTGGCGGGCCGAGGCAGCTGTTCAATGAAGTCCATGGATATCGAGTTCCAGGGTTGTTCGGGGATTGGGAGCTGTTTGAGGAAGCCATAGGGCTTGTGATGTTGGGGTTTGGAGCATAGGCATGTGGTACAGGACTTGCAGAATTCGTTGACTGAGGTTCGGAGTCTGGGCCATGTGTATTCGTGCCTGATTGCAGATAGAGTCTTGTTCTGACCGAAGTGTCCCGCGAGTATGTGATCATGTTTATACTGTAATACTTGGAGCCGAAGGTCGTCAGTCTCAGGGACATAGATTCAGTCGTTGTGTTTCAAGAGTCTGTCTTCAGATTGTGTCCATCTCGGGTCGGAGGTGTCATCAAGGTGTTTTAAGGCCTCAGGATCTGAGGACAGGTGAGCTTTGATGTCAGCATGAAGTTTTTCAAAGTCTATGATAAGGATCGCGTGAAGCAAAGGCAGGATCAAGGATGTAGCTCGGAGTCACTCGGTGATCTGTTGAGTAGTGAAGATTGGCCGAAGGTTCTGTGGATTCATTGTCACGTAGCCCCCTTTTTTATTTGCTATATAGATTTTGGAAACCCATTATTTGTAGAACAATGTAACATCCCATGTATTAGAGAAGTTCAACCCAATGGTCACTCACTGTGCATCTTGAAAATGTTGGATCCATGGGGGGCATTTTGATCCTTGATTCTAGTGCTCTACAGGACCTTTACCTTCAAGCCATGCATGTCATAATTCATGCATGGTCTCCCTGTTGAGAGTAATTCCTAGTCCCTGTGCATTGCCTGTTGCATGGGTACTTATTATTTAAGTGAACATGGAGATGTGGGAATCCTCTCTTTGATAGAGCATTCACCATCTGTTCTCTAGGTATGTGTAGTTACATTATCAATATATCTTGATAAAGCATTCACCATCTCCAGTGTCTGTGCTCATCTTTCAGCACTAGGCCTCAGGATTCACCACCAACACTCCCTTGTGATGGACCTTTAGTGATCAATTGACATATATGTTGAGTGATTTCCAGAACAGCATGAGTGAGTATGAAGAATTGAGTGAGGATCAAATCATAGGCACTAGGTGTTAGATAGATGGAGGGAAAAACCGACGAAATTTTTGTCATCTGGTTATATACTGTAGTATCTATTTTTCTCTAGCTTGAGCCCGTCCACTCCCAGCGACTCTGGTGGGTCCGATGTGGCCTGCGATGACGCAACACTTTCCAAACTCCGCACGACACTTTCCGCAGCCGAGATTGCAACACTCGGGTTATCTGTTGCAAAGTTCCTGTGATAGTCAAATCAGTGAAGGTAAAGATGATAATGCAACCCATCTTGCAGTTATCTGTTTCAGGCGAAATATAAATAACAGGGCGCTGCTGATTCCACTGCTGATGCTGTGATGCTGCAAAACATCGAAAGGTGGTGATAAGACATGGCCTCGCCATGCAATCGAATTAGAAACCGCACGAGCGACATTTGTAGAACAGTGCCCTTTCCATGCAAGTTCTCGACCATGTTTCAGCAACATCGACTATGCTACCCCCCGGACGCCCCTCCTAGACAGACAGCGCTTATAGGTGTATTTGTTGCTGATTTTGATTTGATAAGTCATAACAACTGGTATAGAAGTGCAGAGGTTTCGGCATCGCCTTCGAAGCAAAACTTGGTTGAGGTCTAGTCTGCAATTTCTCTTCGAATTTGGTCGGGTTTCTACAGTATGCCATGAGCACTGGAACGCCGTAGACGTTTCGACGTCGAGCCGTGACGATACACGGAGAAGAAATTTAACAACGGAGGCTTTTGAAATTGACTGTGCGATCTAGTACGGAACTTGTGAACTAGCTCAATCTTAGAACCCATTATAATGCCGTGATTTACATCATGATGGTTTACCGACGCACTGGATCGCCACACCATTGTGATTTGTATAAAGGACAACTCGGAAGGGAATGGATCAGGGACCTGTGTTTCACCCTTCCCACTTCGCTTTTTTATGGATCAGCTTCAGCTACTTTACAGTACTCTTCGGGATAGCCGTGTTGCGAACTATCATAGCGGTAAGCGCGGCTCTGACTTTCGGTTTCTTATGAATGAAGCGCGCTTGTAGTATCCGCAGCAGGCTTGCTATTATACGAGACCATAATCACCTCCAATCAGGAAATAAATCTCATTTGGCGGTCAGTAACAGAATCACGTTCTTGCAGATCGTAATGCTGACATGCTATCTTAAGATCTTCTTGGTCATTCGTTTCTGTCATGTACCTTCTCATCCGATATTACTCCCTCGCTTACCTTATTGTGAACGCATACGGTGAAGTACAGAGCTTCATTCTTGATGAAGAGATCTTGACGATGAACAAAGTTGCCATTGACTTGTATCTAACCATAGAGGTGAGATATACCATTTTTGTCTAGACAAACGTTAACATGACGTTCTTCTGCTATGCCTTGACCAGTTGTGAGCTTTCAGAGCCTATCTCGTGTAATCTTCACAACGATTTACCAAGCTATACTTATTCGTAGCTGTGCTCCCTTTGATGTGTTTCAAGTTTGGTGAATGTCATATTTAAACTATAACAACGGAAAGCTCGACTCAATTTGTCTTCTCAGGGGTATTGTTGCCATCTTACCTGCAGTTGACACTCTCATTCTACTACGAATCTACGCATTGTATAAACGAAGCATGAAAGGTATGGGATATCAGTCCCAGGGGGTGCTTCTCTTCCACTTAGGATGCAACCCACAGTTGGCGTGCTTCTAATCGTTCTTTGGATTGGTATGTTGTGAGATATCTCGATGAGTCACGTCCAAGCTAAACGTTAATACAGCTGAGACGATTGTAATCTCACTAAACTCAATCTCGTTTCGCGTGTCTAACACACTCAACTTCAGGGTCTCCTTTTATCCGTTCGCTTTGGGTTTGCTCCAAATTATGCAGATGGGGGGAACCCTCTGCCAGGTATCTTGTCTGGGTGCTTTCCAACAAGTCCTTCCAACTACCAAGATGTGCTTCGCAGCGGGTAAGTGGATACCAGATATGCTGACATAGGAAGCTGACAGTCTAACATAGTGGAATAGCAGCTGGCTTCCAAGGTATATCCGGCATCGATTCTCAAGTGCAACTCATCTGAAGAGCCCGTATACGTAGCCGCCTATCTTGGCCTTACCATCTACAGCTTAGTTCAAGATGTTCGACCACTTGGGTTTCCATTGAGTCCTATCATAAAGGTCTTCTTTAGGTATGTCTTGAGTCTATTACGCTCAACTTAATCCTCACAGCCACCTATGTGGTTTGTAGGGATGGAGCGGCATATTGTCTTATGTGAATATTATTAAGACTTCTTCGTAAATCTCGATGAACTAAGTCATAATGCTGCTGCACAGTTTAATGGGTATGCCATCATGACTCCTCCCTTCTATTTCGCTAATCGAAGACACAGTCATGTACATACTGAACATCTTAATTCTGAGATTTGAATTTGGAACTCCACTGGCAGGAATTGGAGAGCCGTGAGTTACGCCGAATTCCTACAAATTGAGATAATGACATTATGGTTAGGTGGGTTGTAGCAGTATTTTCCATCACAGTGAGCTTGATCTGCTCTCTATGAACCATGACTCATGCACGAATATCAGGCTGGCAGGTTGGTTCTCAACCTCAGGGACACTGCGCAAAATGCTCTGAATTTTTCTCGTATCGATATCCAAATAAAGGAAACTTGGAAGGCTCAGACACGCCCAGAGTCGCAATTTGAGAACGGCGTAAACACGACAGGCTCTGGCTTGAACAATGCCAATACCGAAGATGTCTGAAGAAGATTGTGGTGGGTACAGCACATGTTGGGGGAAAGATAACGAAATATAATACAATCTATTCGCTAACATATAGCTATTTATATATTCAAGTTTCAAGCACGCGTCCATCCGAGACGGTGACCAGCTATTGCGATGGTTTGTGCAACGTGACAAAGAGGTGCCCTAAGCAACTAAGCATCGACTAAAGATATCTTCGAGATTACCATCCAAACTCACTTGATTCCTCGCTTGGATTCTCTCTGGTGTCATGAGTCTTAGCTTCCCCTGACTCTTCCTGAAAATTTCAAAAGTGTATGCGGTACGGCGAAACATAATCAAACAATTCTTTAGAGCGGTATTCCCTATGATTCTAGATTCCGGTGTGATGTATTTGGTTCGCTATAGCTAACCATGCTGCCCTATATGTTACTCATTTGATCTTTGAATACATTATGGATATGTTCTTGAGGCGAAGGACATTACGTTCCCATCCCATCAGCTGATTCCTATACGCTTCAATTGCAATGATGCAGCAGGTGACTTCTTCTGATCAGTAGCAGTTACCGAAAACCTCGTCTAAACCATTCTTGATGAGCGGTTCTTTATTCTACTCCGGGAGTTCAATTTGAAGCAGTGGCTTGCCTCTTCGGTAGTAAAAGCCTATGGGAGTCGATGCAGCACTCTCTGCCGTGGTAGGTATCTCCAGAAAAATATGGTATTTGTATATTCTACTCCTGGACATTGAGTATGTCGAAAGACGACGAGTAGGATCACGGGCATGCATGATGCTGACTCATACGCTGCATGACGCAGTGCTTGAATATTTGGAAGTTCGCGCGACATAATACACAATCAAAGAAAAACATAAGAATAACGAGGCTAGAAGCGGAAAGAGTGGCAATGCATCGCTTTGATTTTGACAGCTGTCTGATACTGCGAGACATGACGCTCAAAGAATCTCTTGGCCCGGTATGCTTATCTTGTCCTCTTGCCTGATTTGTTGCTTACCCCCCCTTTTACACGCCGTAGAGATCTCGGAACTCCAGATGTAGAACAATGTAACATCCCGATGTTTTGGAGAAGTTTAGCCGATTGGTCACTCATCGTGCGTCTCGAAACCTTAGATCCACGGAAGGCGTTTTGATTCTTGATCTCAATACACTACAGCAACATCACCTTCGGGCTGTGCATTTGCGGTACCGTAGTCAACGGTCTCCCTCTTGATGATCCTTGCGTGCTGGATCGACAAATATACAATAGCATTCAGGACAGCATGAAGAAGACAGTGGAGATCAAACTCTGCGCGCTCGCGTTACCATAGTGGCAAAGTGCCGGTGACAGCTAGACAACTGTGAGTGTGAGATGACTAGGCGACCTGCGCCAGGGATGTATTTTGCGTCTATCTGTTTCAAGTGAAATATACATTAACAGCAGGGCGCTGCTAGTCAACCACTTATACTGGGATGCAAAACATCGAGAAGTGGTGATAAAAATGGCGCCAAAACCAGACAAGGGGCATATGTAGAACATTTCGGCAATTGTGCGTGGTGGATTTGGTCGATCTTTGATCTCTAGTGTCTCGGTCAGTATAATCTAATCGGCGGTGGCGTCTCACGCATGTTTCCGGCCTATATGTTTGTCGGATCAGCTGGACGCTGTCATTGGCAGCCTAGAATGCGGGCAATGGTGAGCGCTTATAACCATACCTGGCAATGATTCTGATGAGAGAAGTCACGACAAATGGTTTCGAAGTACAGAGAATCGTTCCCACACCGGGGTTTCGGCATCGCCTCCGAAGTACAAAATTAGACTAGTGTCCACCCGCTCTCTGAATTTTAGTCGGGATTCTACAGTATGTCATAAGCACTGGAATCCCACGAAAGTCTAGAGAGTTGTGATAGTACATGTAGATGAAATTTCACAGTGGAGGTTTTGATATCTACGGTGCGATCTAGAGCGGAACATAAGTCCAGCTCGATCCGGCATGCCGCTGTGATGCCGTGATATATATCTTGATGAGCTACTCAATAACCGCTAGACTTGTGAAGTGTATAAAGGAGAACTCGCAAGGGAAGCTTCAGAGACCTGTGCTTTACCCTACCCTACCCTAACTCTCTCCATGGATCAACTTCAGCTACTTTACACTACTCTTCAACAGAACAATATTTCGAGCTATAATTGCGGTGAGCGCTGCTCTAACTTTCAATTCCTTACCGCTAAATCGCGCTCGCAGTATCTGCAGCTGCCTTGCTATTATATGAGACCATAATCACCTCAAATCAGGAAATAAGGCTCATTTGGCGGTCTGTAGCATCCGTCTTCTTCTTGCAGATTAGTGCTGACATGCTACCTCAAGATCCTCCTGGTCATTCGTCAATGTCATGTACATTCTCATCCGATATTACTCCCTCGCTTATCTCATTGTGAACGCATATGGTGAAGTGCAGAGCTTCATTTTTGGTGAAGAGATCTTGACGATGAACACAGTTTCCATCGACGCGTATCTAACCATAGAGGTGAGGTCTGCCATATCTGTCTAGACCAAACGTTAACATGATGGTCCTTTGTTATGTCTCGACCAGTTGTGAGCTTTCAGAGCCTCCCCTGTGTAATCTTCACAACGTTTTACCAAGCTATGCTTATTCGTAGCTGTGGCCCCTTTGATGTGTTTCAAACTTGGTGAATGTCATATTTAAACTATAACAACGGAAAGCTCGACTCAGTTCTTCTTCTCAGGGGTGCTGCTTCCATCTTACCTGCAGTTGACACTCTCATTCTACTACGAGTCTACGCACTGTATAAACGAAGCATGAAAGGTATGGGATATCAGTCCCATGGGGTGCTTCTCTTTCACTTAGGATGCAACCCACAGTTGGCGTGCTTCTAATCGTTCTTTGGATTGGTATGTTGTGAGATATCTCTATGATTCACGTCCAAGCTAAACGTATATACAGCTGAGACGATTGTAATCATACCGTGCTCACTCCTATTTCATGGTTTTATCTGAGACTTCCACCTCCAGAGTCTCTTTTTATCCATTCGTTTTGGGTTTGCCCCAAATTATGCAGATGGGGGGAACCCTCTGCCAGGTATCTTGACTGGTTGCTTTCCAACAAGTCCTTCCAGCTACCAAGATGTGCTTCGCAGCGGGTAAGTAGACACTATCTATGCTGGTATTCAACGCTGACAGCCTACCATAGTGCAGTAGCAGCTGGTTTTCAAGGTACACCAACATTGATTCTCAAGTTCAGCTTATCTGAGAGTTCTGTATGTAGCCATCTATCTTGGCCTTACCATGTACATTTTAGTTCAAAATGTTCGACCACTTGGATTTTCATTGAGTCCTATTCTAAAGGTCTTCTTTAGGTATGTCCTGAGCCCCTTATTCTCGACTTGTTCTTCAACTTATATGTGGTTTGTAGGGATGGTGCGGTATATTGCTTTGTGTGAATATTACTATCAAAACCTCTTCGTAAAACTCCATGAGCTAATGTTATAATGTTGGCGTACAGACTAATGGGTATGTCGTCATGGCTCCTCCCTCCTTCCCCGTTGATTGAGAAGATAGCTATGTACATTGTGAACACCTTAATTGTGAGATTTGAGTATGGGAATCCACTAGAGGCACTCGGAGAGACGTGAGTTCCATAGAATTATTCTATAGATTGAACAGACCCTTCAACTAATGATTAAATAGTTGGGTGATCCCAGTATTTGCTATCACGGTGAACTTGGCGCTCTTTTCGTGAACCATAGCTTATGCATAGATATCAGGCCGGCCGGTTAGTCCTCAACCTCAAAGAGACTGCGATGCCTGTCCACGATAGGTTCTCTGTTAGCGGTTCCGGGTCAACAAGGAGACAAGGGACAGGCGCAGATTGGCAATTTACGTCTAACATGATACCCACTGGTTTGACCAGTGTCGATACAGAAACTGTGTAGTTTAGATGTCCTGATAGGTCTCGGGGTACAAGTTTGCAGAGAAATAATCTATCCAACAATAAATGATACCTTTCTTGTCTTTTTGCGATGAGGTATTAAGCCAAGACTAGCCGGCAATCGGGAACGTAAAAAAGATGCTCCAAAAGTACGCTCCATATTGTTAACTGTGTTTCTTAAAATTATCTCTAGAATAATCGTTTCAGTCTAAATTAATCCTCGCTCCAAATTTACCTCAGCTATCTCTCCAAAATTACTGTATACAAAATCATCAGCGGAGTGCCCTTGATAGAGATATTGCACATTGATCAATAGTCCGTATTCGGAACTGGATCTTTAGGCGGTAGCCAGGACAAGCAAAACTTCAACCAGCGAAAAAGGTGACATCTATGTATATAGTCCTTGAAATATTTTCAGTGGTACCGTGTTCAATATCTGTGTTCCATGCTTTGGAAGGGGTCGGTACAACTCGGTTCGCCAAGCCTGGATTTTTTAGTGTACTGTTCAGTCATTACCGCGAAGATAAGTCAGGAAAGACCAGTCGGTGGAAATTGCAATGCGATTCTTATCAGCACTCTGAGGATCAGCCTGCGCAAGCACGATAGTGAGCGGAGCTTGAAAACTGCTCATTTTCTTAGTTTGGTACGGTAAAGTAGATTCCCTGGACTATACTTTGGCTGTCAACCAAAACTGTTGGACGCCGAAGCGAACTACAGCGGATGGTCCTGAAGCGACTCACTAGTACTTATGACGTTGCCAAAGAGCAATTGGCGTATGACTCGCGTCGTGGTCAATCTAAGTTTTGAAGAAAAATCAAGACTGCAGATGCGTTTTCAAGTCTAGATAGCTGAGTGTCTAGAGCTTAGATGATATTTTCACGCTATTTGGAGCAGCGCGGACCCATAACATACATCGCTGCGAGCTATTCGTACGCATAGTGCACTCTATGCTATTACAGAAAGACCTGAGAATTTCCGGCTCGCATGTTTTTTTTTTCCAGGTCTTGAGACTACGGAATACTTACCTTTATCCCCTCGTGCTCGCTTTCCTCAGGCTCTCGAGAAGCCTTTGTATTCGCTAACAAGTCTTTCCTACAGAATGCAATAATATTATGCCCATGTTTAGGGAGAACATTCCATATATGATCTCTCCGTAGTCGGATCTCTGATAAGGCCAGCTCCAAAACGCCTGTCATCCTCTAAAGAAAGGTCTGTCCTCTTCGATCATTCATTTCATTGTTCTATTCCTCGGAGAGTCTAGTGTCTGATTCGTCTGATGTTGATGGTGTGTCATCCCTTTGGCAGATGCGGGAGTAATCCAGTTACAGAAAGGCCGATGGATTACGTTCCTAAAAGAGGCCAAACAGGAAGGTATCACCTCCAGCTTTCATGGTTACCTGTCGGAATCACATGAAGTCCCAGGTGGTTTCTAGGATATGTTTACATTTCCCCCGCGGGGTTTCTTATCCTTTTCTTCAAAACCTTGATAAGCCCTATACGCCTAAAAAGTCCCCTCCACAACACAACGATGTCACTTACGTGTTTGGAGAAGGCTTCGGGAAGTTGTCTTCTATGCGCAGTCGAATCTTAGAAACATGAAGGGTATCTGTCACACTCTAAAGTAAGTTAATCCCCTCGAATCACGCACATTGCGATGGAATATGCTGTGCGTGTGTTACTGAGATAAGACTTGAGCGCAACATATGATGGCTATTCAGAGGCAGATGTCGCGCCCAATCACCCTCAAGTTCACGCTGATCTGGGATGGCGGAGCACTAGTCGCTACAAAATTGCCAGATATTACCCCATAACTTCCCTAAAATGCTTGTTTTATAAGAGATGGCTGTATCCATCATACGTCTATCTAAAAGAACTGGAGATTGGCTGAATTTAATTTCCGTCTCTCCATCAGACGTCTATCGGAAACACATGTGAAAGGGCTTTCTCAATAACAAGCAAATACAAAACCTGTGAATTGAAAAAAAAAACAGCCTAATAGATGTAAAAAAATTGGTGAGGTCTCTCTACCACCAACTTGGGTTATTTTTATGCATGCAGGCTGCTTCGAGCCTTCACCTCTTGCTTCACTAAAATTATTACATGGTGCTACATCTGTTGAGATTTCGGTGGCGCCGACCAAGGACCGAAGAACAAAACAGCTGTGAGCGGGGGTAATGGTTGAGGATTACAAAGCAAAAATGACTAACTGACACGGCTAACATTGCCGATTGGATTATTCCGACAACATCTTATAATGTTTTTCATGTTGAAGTTTAGACACAGATAGATGGAAGGAAAGACCAACAAATATTTTATCACTATCTAGCTATATACTGTAGTATCTATTGTTCTTTAGCTTCCAATAACTCCGGTGGTTCCGATGTGGCCTGAGATGACGCAACACTTTCCGCAGCCAGATTCCAACATTCAGAGTTTAGACAGGGAGAAAGGGGCGCGTTGAGAGGCGAGTCGCGTGAGAGAATCGATTCTTGACTGTTTCCTTTTTAAGCAGGGTTTTTTCGCACAAGTCACCGCCTCAAGTTACCTACACCCAGAGTTTGTCTTCCACAGGCACCCTAATCACTTCCGTGGATCGGTATCAAATATATGTTTTCAATGGCACATACTCATGTTATCCCCCGCTTGATAGTCATATTTCGGTTTGCGTACAGTGTCGACTACACTATTTTTCGTGAAGAATTATGCAATGTTACGACTGTCGACTCGGAGGGTGCTGATAAGAATTAGAACAGTGCATCAGGCTCAGAACTGGACGACCTGTGAAAAGCACTCAGGGCAGTATTCAGCGCCATCGTCCAGTACACAACAATGTGCTTGGCGGTGGCGTTGAAAGTGAAGTTCCTGAGGCGTTCTGATTCTCATGACGCTTAGAAGACGTGGGAATGTGTCGTTTGACATCGTGTCTGCAATTGGGAATTGCTGGTCAATGATCAATGATCCTTCGTGACGGCAAGGCGACCGCAATCTCCGCAGAAAACTTTCTCACCTTACCCCAGGGGCCCTAAATTTATGACCTTGGCGCGTACTCAGTTACCCAATCGGGGTTGAGAACGCTGATGTTCAGGAGGGCTCTCATCAGGTACGATCTATAGGCAGTTTTGACGGCTCCGCCTTTGGGTCCAGTCAAGGCCCGGAAACCTCCATGTCATGATCAATCAAGGAAGACTTCGAGGGCGTATCGATGAATACACAAACGTTATTTGATAACGGAAATAATATACCGCAGGCTTACATAACTGATGAGCGTATGCAAAAATTTTAAACTATATAGCTAGCGATCCTTTAACGTAATATTACAACGACCTAGCTCAGAGTATAAAGGTTGAGAACAAACTTAAAAGGTCCGCGTCTTCTCACCTTTTTCATGGTTTGATGGATCTGCTTCAAGAGCTCTACCACGTCCTTTGGGACAACCATACCGTGAGCTATAGTACTTGTAAGGCCAATTCTCGTCAAGGTCTCACACAGGCTGAGTTGCATCGTACAAGTTTCAGCCACCGCTGTACTGCTGTATGAGACTGTAATTACCTCAGGTCAGGAAATAGACTATATATGGCGGTCTGTACTGCAATCATGTTCTTCTTGCTAATTGCGGCACTGACGTGCTCTCCCAAGGTCTCCTTGGTCATTTGTCAATGTCATATACCTTCTTGTCCGATATTTCTCATTGGCTTACTTGATTTTGGATTCATATGGTGAAGTGGAAAAGAAAATATCATTGAGGAAAACGTCTTGACGCGTAGCATAGTTTCTTTCAACCGAAATCTGACCCAGGAAGTGAGATTGCTCATCTTCCTTCCTTCCTTCGTACTAATCATTGATCGCGATGCTACTCCGCTTGTCAGTTGTAAGCATATAGGTCTAGTCACCTATCATTTTACTATCATTTACTAAGGCTTTTCCGCAGCTGCAGTGTCTACGATGTCTTTCAAACTTGGTAACTCACTTTTCCAACTCTAAGCAGGAATGTTCAATCTACTCTTGTTTTCAGGGGTGCTGTTTCACTCTTGCCTGTAGTTGATACCCTCATTATTCTACGAATATATGCATTGTATAAGCGGAACATGAAAAGTAGAATCTTCCGCCCTACATGCATCTCCCTTTACTTACGTGCAGCATTTAGTTGGCGTGCTTTTGGTCCTTCTTTGGCTTGGTATGTGAAATGCCTTCGTCTTCACCAGCAGAACTAAGGTGTTTATTAAGCCGAGACCATTGTAGAACTTGATACCCACTTGTGTTTTGTGTTTTTTTTTTGACATGGATCTTGTAGAGTCTGTTTTTGTCAGTTCACTTCGGGTTTGAGCCAACTACGGCGGCCATTGCAAACCCGCTACCAGGTATTCTTCCTGGTTGCTTTCCGTTAAATCCTCCCAATTATCAAAATGTGCTCCGTAGCGGGTAAGTAAGGATCATCTAATACATCGAACAAGACTTACAACCTGGAATAGTGCAATCACGACCTCTTTTCAAGGTATATCCAGCATTGAGTCACAAGTCTAGCTAACATTGAATAATGCGTATTGTTAGCTGTCTATCTCGGACTCACCGTCTATAGTTTATATCGAGACGCTCAACCACTTGGGTTCCAATTGAGTCCTATTCTAAAGGTTTTTTTTAGGTATGCTTCGAGACTGGATTCTAGCCTTGTTTTCTCTTTAAGCCACTAATGTGATATAATATGTGACATGGTAGAGACGGAGCGGCATATTGCTTTATGTGAATGCTATTAAGACTTCCCCGTAAACCCCCACAAACTAATGCCATATTGTTGCTGCGCAGCCTAATGGGTATGTGATCTTCGTCCTTCCATCCGCTTAGCTGATTGAGAATACAGTTATGTTTATCATGAACACATTGTTGGTGAAATATGAGCAGGGGGGTCCACTACAGGGGATCGGAGAAGAGTAAGTTCTACGAAATCTCTTTCATAGGGTGGACATACAAGATAACGAACTATCCATAGGTGGCTTATTGCAGTATTCTCCATCACAGTGAGCTTGATCTGCTCTTCTATGAGCTATGGCTCATGCACGAATACCAGGCTGGCCGGCTAGTTCTCAACCTGAAGGACACTGTGCGGCCTTCTCAGATTTTTTCTGGCAACGATATCCAGTTAGTAGAAACATGGAAGGCAAGGACACGGACAGAGTGGCAATTCACGCATGGCGTAAGCACATCGGGTTCTGGAATGAGCAATGTCAATACAGAAGATATGTAAGGATAAATTTGGAAGGGGTACAGATGCTGGGGAAAATCCAATGGCAGGATGAATTCAACAACAACTTTCTGTGGTCCAGCTCCGAGAATGTGTCGATCCGGGGTGGTGACTAGTTGTTGAGATGGTTTGTGCAACATTATGAAAGAAACTCTTCTGGGCAACGCGCGTCTAAGCGTTGCTTAAGGTATCTCTAATGATAGAAGTTTGACTTCACTTGAATTTTCGTTCTAGGGTGCCCTTGGTCACTATTGACTCCCCCAGCTTGTGTCTATGTAAACGGTACGGCATACTCACGCACAAAACCTTGTGCACCTGAAGACAATGTGTATGCGGCGTGCCCATGACTTGATTGTGTAAATTTCAGTCTGGTATCCTCTCACTGTAACTCATTGATGAATGCCTCCTTTTTCCATATCCCTTACTTTTTTGAATCTTATTAGGAGACAACTCGCCGTACTGCTTCCTGGGAAATCTGCGTCTCTAGAGGAAAAATCAGGATCGAACTAGACCACTCGCTTCCATGGTAAATGTACAAGTCATAGGAAAACAAAGATGGAGCTTCTATTTTCACATTTCTTGGTACCCTTTAGAGAGGTGTATCTCGGAATATTCTATCACGTAGCAGCAAGGACGCGGGCCTATGACATGCGTCTTATTTGCATGCATCTTACTCGCACGTTTTTCAGGGAAATCATACCAATTAAAGAACGGCCCGAGACTTCCTGGACCAGGAAGGAGCGATCTCACGACATGAAGTGGGTAGTCCCCTTCCTTTCATCACAGGCCCGATAAGGAATATACCCCTACAATACGCCTCTAGAACATGATGACATCATAACATCACATCATTTGTGTGTAGTCAAACCTTTGTTGAATGATTTTTACCTCCACTTTCGATATACATACACCTCTATTAAATGCTAGGCCGATAGCTTTAGCTTTCAATGCCGATATTCTAAAGTAAGCTGACCCCTTGAAATTTTTTGTACTTCGTGATTCACAAAGTCTTAACAGGTATTCCTCGTGATGGTCCTCGTGAACCACCGTGATAAGGTCTGCGTTCGTCATAAAAATTCATGCACACCATGATGAAGACACAAATTGTGCCCAATCATCATCGGCATTATATGTCACCAGAATTACGGTACCATGGTAACCCAGGTGCTTAGCGATTGAGTTCAATGTTCTGTTATTACGGCCAGACGAGCACCATGCAATCTGTTGATATGTGGCGGTGGCGTCGAACGCAAAGAATCTTGACTGTTCACACCGACGCGCGGATGTGGTGATCTGTTAGAGGTTGCGTCTCCTCCTTACCCGCATGCTCTTGTCACTCGCACTATCCTATTAGGCCAGCAATTCCAGGCTTCGGAGCTGTCCCGGCTGACTGTGATGGATGAAGTCAGACAAATGGAAGGTGAGCCTTCTCGAGTGGGGAGACTTCTCACCGCTGCTTCGTCACTACTATCAGCTTATTAAATTACTAAATCGAGCATGGGAAGGTTGGAGTCGTGTTAGCATATCCACATGTCTTTTGACAGCGCACTAGAGGTGAATGATCGATACTGCCATTAGTAAGTTGATACTACACAGTTGTTATACAAAGGTGAGCTCGGAGGGGCTTAGATTGACTGTCTGTGCACAGCTTCCCCTCTTTCACGATTTGATGGATCTGCTCCAGAAGCTCTACAATGTCCTTCGGGATGACCATACCGTAAGCTGTAATACCAGTAAGCCCAGCTCTATCTTTTGATTCACGGCTGAGACTTCCCCGCAGTCTCTGCAACCGCCTTGGTATTATACGAGACGATAATCACTTTGAACCAGGAAATAGACCTCGTATGGCGGTTTGTACCGGAATCACGTTATTCTTGCGGTGTAGAGTTGGAATGTTTCTTCAGATCTTGGTCATATGTCAATGTCTTATATCTCCTCATTCGGTACTACACCATCTCGTATCTGATTTTGAACTCATATGGTGGGGCGTAAATTTCTACTATCAACGGACGACTCTTTGACATAGGTCTCAGTTTCGATCAACGCGTCTCTGTCCCAAAAAGTGAGATTGACCCTCTCCCTCTTTCGTACTGATCGTTAATACGATGCTCTACTCAGTTGTAGGCTCACAACTCTGTCTTATGTTGCTTCTACGACTCTTCACTGAATTGTGCTCACTGGCAGCTGTGGGGCCTATGTTGTATTTCAAACTTGGTGAATCTCTTCATTTTGAATTTATACGAACTAAGAAACTCATCCTTCTTCGGTTGCCAAGGGGTGCTGTTGCGCTTTTGCCAGCAGTTGATATCCTCATTATCTTGAGAATATACGCACTTTATAAGCGGAGCAAGAAAAGTTAGGATTTCTCGCACAAAGGGTCGCTCTCTGACTTACGTGCACCCCATAGTTGGCGCCCTTTTAGCTGTCCTTTGGGTCGGTCAGTGAAGCGTCTGATGTCCTCGTCCACCCCATTTGAGCTAAACGTATTTCCAGCTGAGACAATTGTAGATAATATTGGATACACACTCGTGCCATTGTTTTTCTGATATAGTTCCACTTTCAGAGTCTTGTTGTATCGATTCACTATGGGTTTCATCCATCCAGTGCCACCATTGCAGACCCACTACCAGGTATCTTGCCTGGTTGTTTCCCATCAAATCCCCCCGATTTGCATTTTGTGGAACGTAATGTGCTTCGTAGCGGGTAAGTGAGTGCTGTCTGGAGCGACGTGCTCTGACGGCCTGGCATAGTGCAATCGCAACCATTTTCCAAGGTATATCCACCACGGATTCTCAGATCTAGCTAATATTATATTATTTCATATTTTTTAGCTATTTATCTCGGGCTCAGCATGTTCATCTTCTATCAAGAAGTTCGACCACTTGGTTTTCAATTGTCCCCTATTCTGAAAGTCTTTTTTAGGTATATCTCTTCTCCCTTCTCTCTGTCTTCACATATGCTAATACGTCATGCGGTAGAGATGGAGCGGCATATTGCTTTATGTAAATTGTCAAAAGTTCTTCATATGGTCCTTTATTCTAAAGCCAATGTCGAATTTTTGCTGCGTAGTCTTTTAGGTGAGTAATCTCTTCCTTCCTCCTACTTTGCTGACTGAGAATACAGTTATGTACTTGTTGAACGCTTTATTGCTGAGATTTCAAAAGGGGGGGC
Organism: Ramaria sp. MG151; assembly: GCA_003314545.1. Classification (NCBI taxonomy): domain Eukaryota; kingdom Fungi; phylum Basidiomycota; class Agaricomycetes; order Gomphales; family Gomphaceae; genus Ramaria; species Ramaria sp. MG151. The sequence continues at coordinate 28,028 of QMFG01004008.1, forward strand.
CGCTTCAGGGAGTTGGAGAGGTGTACGTTCAACGGTGTACTCTTACAGTGATTAGCCAATGACGCCCTATGAACAGGTGGCTAATCGCAGTCTTTTCAATTACAGTGAGCTTGATCCGCTTCTCATGTACCATAGCTTACCGTGCACACTAGTGTGGTCGGCTAGTTCTCAACCTCAAAAGCAGTGCATTGCCTTCTCAGAGTCTTCATGGTAATGATCCTGAGCTCAGGGGGACAGGGAGGGGAGTTACAGGCCCAGAATGGCAATTCACGTCTGGCATGAACGTGGCACTGACTGATTTCAGTGTCAATACAGAAGATGATTCTCGAAGTGATTCTCGAAGTGTCTGAAAGTCGTTGGCGAAGACAACAAGAGTTCAGTAGTCTAGTCTAGTCAAAAATAGATAACAACCTGATCGGAGACTCAATAGACTCAAGAGAGCGCGGTCGGTGAAAAGCACATGCTTTGGCAAGTGTAGTGACGATAACCTTCTCTATCCACCCAGTCAACCGATATTCTTAGGTACCTATGACTCAAAATAACTACAGCATAGTTACCGTATCGTAAGTACAGTGGCGTGGACTTAAGCTTTCCCATCGAGCATATTCTTTTATACATAGAGTCTAGCAAAGTGTTTGCAACTGAAGTCTACTTTGACTCATAGACACCATATAAATTTGACAGGCTATGAGCTCTGACAAACACACCACTACCTCATAAAGCTCTCTGCTGATGGATCAAATTGGGTGATGTTAACAATCCACCTCAGAATGTCAGCCGCTGTAAGCGAAGTCGGACACCTTGATGGCTCTGCAAAAGAGCCTATACTACCACACCTAAGCTCCTCAGTGTTAAGATATAAGAGGTACAGCAGCAAGTTAATTTATACATAGAGTAATAAAAATATACTCTTGAAGGATAACTTAGAAGTAATGAGACTTAAAACTTGAAATGAACTGTAAAAATGTTGTTATTCTGTGTAGAAAATGATCTTCTTAAATATAAATGAATTTAGGAGTTACAGGGGTTTTTAGAGTGTGTTTCTCCAAAAAATGTCATGGGATAGAGTATATAGGGATGAAATATGAGGCTAGGGGGGTTGCTTCTGGAAGACTATTGATTATAATTTTCTGAACAAAGGGAATCAAATTTGAGTTTGTGGAGCTTGTTCTGGGATGGAATGGAAGTGGATTGGTAGATGGATAAAATGAAGAGGTCCCTTAGTGTTGATGTAATAGTACTGAGTTGGTTATGTAAATTCGAGTCAAGGAGTCATGTTAGGAGGTAAGAGAATGATCCCTGAGGTGTCTTGTGATGCATTGCTCATTTGGATCACATATATGTAGGCCCCTCATCTTAGATGAATATTCTGATTGATTGCAGAGGGAATCTTATCTCCCAAGCTCATAACTTGACTTGTAAAATATATGAGCTTCTTGACTAGTTTTGATAGTATTTATGGAACAGACACTGTATAGTGTCCAGGACTTGATTACCCTTACACTTGAAGGGTGACAAGATGTGAGATTGTCAGTAAGAATGTGATGAAGAATGCTGAGAGGTTTTAAATCAAGTATCAAAAATTAGATAAAAAAACAATCTTAACTCTGATAATGTCCTTTTCCTAACACTCAGATGCCATGAAATAGACAGAAAACAACAGGAAAATCCGATCAGGGTTCATGATAGTCTTGGAGAAGTGGACCAGTCATGCATGTTTCATCCCTATCACTGTTAATTAGCATACATGTACCTTACCTACCTTCCAATTCTCATGGACTCTTTCCTATTTGCTCTTTCCTCTGACCTGTTTGGTATATAGGTAGCAGCTTTGCATGTATGTTCCCTAGTTCACTTATTGTACATCTACTTGTTTACCTCACTCAAACTTGCCCTCTTGTCATGAACTGTCTTGAACAAAAGTCATTGGACAAATACACCTTTAAGTGAGTACCCAAATATCATTAACAATAGTCTAGACCCTGTGACATTGTGGACTGTGGCCAACATGGAAATGTGAAGTCCTTCAGCTCATGAGATTGGAATATCTATCTCCTTGGAACTATGCATCCTTTTGCATTTGCAAACATTCCAAAGGTTATTCACTTTTACTATAGAATTCCAATTCAATTTTGAATATCATTCCATTATCATTAGTAACACCTCTGACTGTTTAACATTGAACCCATCTACAACTCTCATCATTTATAATTCAATTCTAACATAATATTTGAAAGTCAAGAATATCTCACAGTAAAAGTAAACAACCTTCAGAATGTGTGTGAATGCATACATTGTTCTGAAGAGACAATTCTTCCAAAGGAATTATGTTATGTGACCTAAATGGCTTTTGCAAGCACATATCAGTCATAGTCAATTTTGTTAAAAAATTAAGAGAGCAGGACAATGAAAGAAGAGAGTAGCATGGCATTAACTCAAGCTGGCTATGGGACAGAGAGAAACAGATACTCAAAGCAAGAAAACTACTTGCTTAAAACAATAGACTCAACAATGTGAGTGGCTGGGCTAAAACCAACTAATTTGTTTAGCTACCTAAGTGAACTACTTATACATGAAGAAATAGGAGTTCAGGGGCTTAGGGGCAGAAACATTTAGGAACCAGCCATTGAAACTTATCAAAGAACAACTTTCTCATTTCCTAACAAATTTGATTCCATTTGTCAAAAGCTTTATCAACTGTTAATAATGATGCATGTACTCACTTAAGGATGGTTCATCCAAAGCTTTTGTCAAGAGAGTTCATGATGAGATATTAACTTTGGTGTAAATCAAACTAGTAGATGTACAATAATTGAACTAGGGAACATACATGCAAGAGACCTGTGTATATACCAAATGGTTTAGAAGGGAGAGTGGATGGGAAAGAGTCTGTGAGGGTTGGAAATCTAGTTAAGGTACATATATGTTATGAAATATGATGGAAGGTGAAACATATGGAAAGGAATAAGATTAAGAAATAGAACAAGAGAGAATTGGACCAAATAAAAGTCAATATGCATGACAACCATAATTCTGAGCAAAAGAGTGTTTTGGCATATGAGAATATCCCTCTGATCCTTTGGAAAGGTGGTCCTATATGCCTGTGATGAATATACCATTGAGTCTAATGGTATTGTATGTTGTAGGAGACTTTGTTTGTGATCAACTCAGCCTTAGAGTTCCTTGGAAAAGATGAGGATAGTGATGGGGATAATCAGAGTGCCTGTGTTTTATAAGAAAACACAATCAAACCTATATATTGATTTTGGGGTTTAGTTTGTTATTCAATTATATTATGAAATTGTTTGTTGATGATTGGTGCAATGTTGAAGACATCAATGAGAAGGCAGTTATGATGTCACAAGGTTGTTCTGAATGCCAAAGCTCTGAAGGTCTTGACCTTGATTGGGGAAAATTGGGTTTGCCTATGAATCAAATTGTGACAATAGATCTACCGGGTCAACTGATAGTGGAGATTCGAACAATAGGTACACAAGAATAATTGACTGCAAGCAACTGAAACTTATTTTGAAATGAGGAGATTGAATCTCCGACAATGATATCATGGAGTCAGCTCAAGCTTTGAGATACTCAATCTCTCATTTTGCGTTTACCCCATCGCCGACGCCCTCCCCTTTGAGACTCTCTCATCGTATCTCTTTGAAAAACGGGGTCATAGGTCAATCACTGGAAGCTCTAGAGCCCAAGTCGTCGAAAGGAAAGGGTCCGAAAGAAACCTTAGACTTAGACAAAAGCAGCCCGAAGAAAAAACGTAGAATTTCGAAACGAGGATATGCCCACCCTGAAACGTATGCGCATCTCAAGGCGCTTAGTGACCATCTCGCCCCAGCTCTCGATGGTGATTTAACATAGCCTTGCCTCCCTCTAAATTAAAAAATTCTCACATTTCTTATGAGCAGTCATGTTTTGTGGTATTAAGTGAGATATCTCACTCTCTACCCAGCTGTTTACTGACCAGGTTTCAGTCCAGGCTGCATGTCAGCAACCAAAGGCCACCATTTTGCGAACCCTACGAACCATTTTTGGAAATGTCTTCATCTTTCTGGTCCGCTGACACCTCTTTCTGTCGTGTCTGGATAATGCTTGATAAGGTTAGGCTTCACTCCCAGGTTGCTATCACCTTCCGAAGATGCAACAATTCCGAAGAATTATTCCCTCGGCTTGGTGAGTAGGAGCAAGTGGGTCTGCTCCTCCAGAACTGAGTTACTTTTAAGACAAACCTTGTTGAGAGACCTTCGGCTGAGGTTAGTGCAATCAGCTATATCTATATTAATCAATCATAGCTTGTATTGTTAGCAAGCAGAGCTCTCGAGGGAAGAGATGAAGCAGTCTGTTCCATTCCTCATAGCAAAGATAACCAACTATCGTCCTCTAATCGTCTGTTTTGTTGGGAAGGGTATCTGGGTCAGTGTTGAGGCTGCCTTCAAGAATCAAGTGTGCAACACAGGACCAGTTCCTTGTAAAACCCAGAAGAGAGATGTTATGAACCAGCATGACGCTGGAGAGTATCCTCTAACATCTCCTGATATCAAGGTGGCATTCCCAAACTGTAAGGTCTCAAGTAGGCCTACAGCAGTGCCGAAAACTTTTGACTGGGGTCTACAACCTTATAAATTGGCTTACTCGGATTCAAATGGTCAGTCGTTGAACTTTTAAGTCACAGAAAACTTGTATTTATACCAAAGACAGTTACTGTCACAAAGGAAGAACTCAACGATTCTGCGTTTTTTGCGCCAAGATCCTTTGTGGACGAAACACTGTTCTTTGTCATGCCAAGCACTGTGAGTGTCTACCATCGTCTTGAGATTTCCTATAATTCGACGATCATAACCGCTGCTTTAGTCTGGCCGTGTCGTCAGCCACCAAGTATGTTAATGTCACTGGATCACATCCGTATACTGATTTGCAGTCGATTGTACAGCTCCCGGACAAGGTCAAGCTCTTTTCCAGCCTGCGGAATGATATAGAGAGAATAAAATCCAAAACATTGGACACCTCCGGAATGACGGTTGTTAACTTCTCCTTATGTCTTAGTTGTTGTGGGCATACTTTGCACGTTTGAACTGTTTTTCACTCTCTTTCCGTGAGGGTGACGAGTACGGTGTTTATTCTCTTCCAGGGTGACTCTCCAGATCAAGTGGGAACACATTGCTAGCATGAAGATGTGGAAAAAACCTGCATATTGAACCTCTAATCATGGATGTGCCCAACTTTTACCAGAATTTTATCCATGACAATCACCAGCTGTGCACCTGATTTACGTATCTCCTCGGCGATCCATGCTGTCCCATCATTCTGATGGTCCTTGGGCCGAATATCGTGGGCAAAACCGCTAATAATCTTCACTTGCAACTGGAACATGTTGACATGCCGAGAAATGATATTTACTCCCAAGAAAAGGCCACCCACCCAACTGAGGGAGGTACTAATGTACATAGTATCGATAAGGCATTAGACTTTCATCTCAATGGCTTCGTGACCCATGCGTTATAGAAGAATTTTCGACATCCCTTTTTGTTTTAGTCCCAACGGTACTATCAGAAACATTATTCCAGGAGGCCTGCAAGTAAAATTTTTACAATGCTCTACCATGCAACTCCTGAAATTACAGGAGATAGATAGGAAATTAAACTTGGTGCACTGCCATCGATCGCCAATATAGCCTCCATGTCACACAGCCTTTGCATTCATAATTTGTTTGAATAGTCCTCTAGTGCTCATTGTCAGCGAAACGAACAGAAACAGAAATTATTATTTATCCCCATCCTGTACTGTGTACCAGATCGATAGCTCAATGCTTGGCTCGCTTTGAGGCTTATGATAGGACCAAAGGCACAAACATCATCGAGGGAGCCTTTCTTTTTAATTTCTAGAGGAATGGAGAATAATATTTTATAACTTGAAAAGCAAAAGCGAAAGACCTTTTGGATGGCCGGCTAGCTATCACCGCGGCGGGACAAAACATTGTGTGGCCGCCCACACTACACCACAGCCAGTTTAGAGTCGAGTTGTTCTCGACTCACATCGACTCCCTTTGGCACGACGCCGTCTCTCTCCACCACCATCACTCAGCCGTGTTCTTTCATCGCGTGCTAGTACAATAAAAAAAAGGACTTTTCCGAATATAGGCCGACGCCATCCACCAACGACCAAGTTTATCTTAGTCAAATTTCCTGACTCTTCCTCCTTTTTCGCCCTCTTGCCCCTCTCCAGCCCTCTCTTATACCTTCAGTTTTACGACTCAGACGCGTCAGGGATCGGCCGACTCATTGCCATTGTCCTGTATCCTCTTTTACAACATGGCATCCACAAGCACAGCAGGAGCAGGCCCAAGTTCGGCTGCAGCTCCCAGTGGACAGAACCCGCATCCCTTATTGGAAAACAACGAGGAAAAGAATAGGTGTGTCATATATTCTCGTTGAGACTTGAAATTCATTGTGCTCGGCTCTATGATACAGCGTGGTGATAAAAGTGGGCATGGTTGGCGATTCGCAAATTGGCAAGACAAGCTTGATGGTCAAGTACGTCGAGGGCAGCTTTGATGAGGATTACATTCAGACGCTGGGTATGTTACGCCTCATACTTCGTCTATGTTTCTATCCTTCTTACGCGTCATGCCTTATAGGCGTCAACTTCATGGAAAAAACGATCTCCGTCCGCCGGACGACAATCACATTTTCCATATGGGATTTAGGAGGTTTGCATACGAGTTATACGATTCCTGATCGAGGCTAACACGTTCTTGCAGGGCAACGCGAGTTTGTCAATATGCTACCCCTAGTCTGCAATGACGCCGTCGCCATTCTCTTCATGTTTGATCTCTCCCGAAAGTCGACCCTCAACTCCGTCAAGGAATGGTATCGACAAGCACGCGGCTTTAACAAGGTGAGCATGTAAACCTGCCGCATGGATGCTGTGGACCCCTTTACCTTCCCCGAACTTTATTTCCGGGAAGAGACTTTGCATGTGGATGGCTGTCACGGGTTCCTGGGCACTCCTGTTCTTTTTTCGTGACCACCAAGCTCTTATCGGTTGCTAATTTGCTCTCTGCCTGCTAGACTGCAATACCTTTCTTAGTGGGTACGAAATTCGACACATTCTCGACATTCCCACGTGACGAGCAGGAGGAAATAACCAAACAGGTATGTGGTCGACTATTTCGTGTGGAAGGACGTGACTGACTGTTACGCCACCTCCTGTAGGCAAAGCGGTTCGCGAAAGCCATGCACGCATCGCTCATCTTTTGTTCTACATCCGCATCTATCAATGTGCAGAAAATATTCAAGATTGTCCTCGCTAAGGTATATAGAACCTTATCCTATCGTTACTGTTTGCTGAAGACATCTTGTACGACTCAAACAGGCGTTCGATTTGAAGTGTGTGATACCAGAGATAGAGGGCGTGGGGGAACCCGTACTGCTATACTTGGACGTATGATGTCATGGGGGATAGAATCAGGAGGTTAGAAGTTAATGTGTGGTTGGGATGGATATGGTGTGGATCCGACAGGTTTGTCCATCCCTCCTGCGCCGAGGATGAACGGTGATCCCAATAGAGCAGGTGTGGCAGGCCAAATACAGGGGGCGGCTAATTGACCCTCCGCGATTATGGGCCCATAGTTTGTCGACCCATCCCCTTTTGCCAGCGTTCCAAAGCTTCTATCCGGAACTGGATATCTTCTCACTTTTCTTGACATCCTTTAATCATTAACGACCTCGTTCATACACCCGTTCATTAAACCAGCTTTGCCGCCATAGCTTTGCGTTTTGCATACATACATCCTCGCACTTACTCATTCCCGCCTTCCTTCTCTTTATCTATATCCTTGTTTCAACGCTCTCAATGGCATCACAACCAACTCTCTCCAATTATGATAAGCCCACACGCTCCTTACACTTTCCGTATGCATTTTATTCTCATACAATTTCGGAGAGACGTAGATTGCGTGGTGCATGTACTTTTGACCCCTTTTCGTTTCTCGTCGCTTCTTTTCTATTGCAATCTCGTCTTCAAGAGTTATTTGTCCTATCTCCTATATCTCTGCTGCTTTGATAGGTATCGCATGCTTTGAACGCATATATTTGCACTCCTGGACTTTTTGATGGCTATAATGGCGACAGGGTACTAGCCTACGAACGCTTTCGACAACAAGGGAGTATCGAAGTATCCCTAAGTTATATGGCACTGGTACGGATTAGAGTAGTATGATTTCTCTGACCTCATGCGTGCACATAGATATGATTTTAGGTCAAGGATAAACTTCACCATATTACATGTTGCATGGATCGCTTATTGACGTGTTCTGTCACACTGTCACATGATCATGCTGATTTGCAATAGCTTTTTTCTTCTCAGAAACAACAGACTCAGCAGAATACTATAGAGTATTACCTTGTCCTTAGTTGGCGGTTTAACGTTCAAGGAACGATTCGTCGTCCTTTTCTTATTTGCCAATTACCAATCTCTCTCGCTAGTTTATTTCGCTGTCCCATTAGCACTGGCTATCTCGGGTGAATAAACCCAAGTGAGATGTAGAAGAAAGGCTCCAAAGTTTTGCCTCCGGGTTCAGAAGTTCTTCCAACAACTGAGTGTCGACTGTGAGAGCCGACTTATGAGGAACACTCTTGTTTTTAAATGTGGACTAGAAGAATGAGTTGCAAACTTGCTAACAAACTAATAGATGGGGACTGTCACCTTTGGAGACCTCATCGGATGATTACAGGGTACATTTGCAACGGGTGGTCCGTACGGGATGGTTATCCGACAGGATCGTCTTTGACTTGTCGCATGGTACAATACCGGCACGGATTGACGTTCGCTTCGAGGGAGACCCTTTGGAATATCGAGCAACTATCTTTGAAAATTAGACATAGATCTGTGCTAGTGAGTCTTGTAAACACTCATCGGCTCTCGTCCATGATCATGAGCGCAGCTCTTATACGCGACAAACCTTTGGCATTGTATAAGGAGAAAGACTGATCATTGCCGTCAACCCTCGGTTCTGAATCACAGATTGATCGAAGAAGCTTACAATGACGCCACTGAGGCCATAATTGAAGCTTTGGTTTGTTTGTTAGTCACACGGAGCTTACTAGTTTAACCCAACAGCGCGTGTATAACCCGCAAATAGCTCACATATGCAGAATGGATATTTAATATAGCTGAAACATTACTCGAAAATATCAGTTACAACATGTTCGAATATCAAGGTACAATGTTGGATATGAACATATGAAAGGGACTTCACCTGCGCTGTGTGGAGCCGCACGTGATGTTATAATCACCGCCTCCGACACTCCGACAGTACTCCGCTCGTCGCTCGTCGCCTATTGTTGCACTCTTCCAAAACAACCAACACTCGTGCCCACCATAAAACGGGGATTATTTTTTTAATTCCAACACTGGTGCTCCGCTGGTCGACCCAACTTGGTTTCAATTGCAGTATTGTTAAATAGTACTAGTTTTGCGGCTTCGGCGGTCAATGTGTTTGAAGGAAGAAGATGCGGGTGCTATCTCGGACTTTATACAAGAAAGGGCGTCCCTGTATGCTAGTAGCGGGCCGACTTCTTCTCCCGATGTGTTTCCGGACGTGTTGACTCTCAGAACCCTCCTGCATCCTACTTCTGACCTGCATGCCGAGGAAATGCAGCCTAGGTCACGTGTCCCACCACGTATATTCTCCCCGTTCAAAACCTTTACGAGTCTCGTTTGTCTTCGCTCGAAGGAAGTCACGGGGTCTTGGAATTATGCGTTGTTAAATGGGAGTCCCGGTCACTGTACCGAGAGATATTTACATACCCCCGCGTTTAGACGTATTCGATTACTTGGGGCTCTCTCTCTTTTAACCCTGTTGGCCTTTATCATTTACTCGGATCCCTCTCGGTCTCTGCTTGATAAGACTGTTTCAGCCATGACACGTCCACTCGGCCTACTGCATACCTTTATATCTCTTGTTGTTGTGTTCACGGTAACTTCAAATCAGAGTGCTGTTCCTCCGTCTTTCCCTGCCTCTGGGAAGGTACTTTGGTATCGCAAACCCGCTAAATCATGGTCCAAGGAGTCTCTCCCAATTGGAAATGGCTTCCTGGCTGGTAAATAAAAGCAGTTCTTAGACTGATATTCTTCTTCTCTAATGAGTATTGCATAGCCATGGTCCAAGGGGAGACTATTCACGACGAGATGACACTCAACATTGAAGATCTATGGTCTGGAGGACCTTTCCAAAATGCGGTATGTATTCCCCACAAGTATCGAATTATTCACAATTACATGACTTACCAGGTTCTTGTAGTCATACACGGGTGGAAACCCCGAAGAATCCGCAAGCAGTTCTTTGCATATAGACATGCAGAACATCCGTGCAGGTGTTTTTAACTCTACCACAGGAACGATACCCAGTGAGAATCCAGTTTTCAAACTATATGAGCAAATCACTCAACTACCACGCAAACTAGATAACGAGTTTGATGTGATAACAACTCCAGTCGAGAACTATGGTAAGCTAATGGAGCTATGTATATACCAGAGTCTCCGATCACGACGTTTGAAGGTTCATACACAAGCCCAGGCCGTCTTTCTGTGACGGTAATTGGTAATACTACTTCTGGTGTAGTGAGTGGCTACACAAGGTGGCTTGATCTCGACGCGGGTATTGCACGATCTGAATGGTCTGTCGGAAGCACAAGTATTAGTCGGTGAGGTGTTTCTACATTAAATGGACTTTAGGCACTCAGCCTGTATATTCTCTACTGGCAGTGAAACTTTCTGTTCTTATCCATCACAATCCTGCACGCAACTCACCAACTCGACCACAAATACCCCGCTTTCGTTGGCATATGGTTTTATCGGAACACCCTCTAATCCTATTCCCACCGTCACATGCTTCGACGGAGCCACACTTATGTTTCGAGGACTTGCGTCTAGTCCAGGGATGAGTTTCGAGATTATGGCGCGTGTCCAGACTATCCCTCCAGGCCTCGTCAACTGCTCTACGATTGGCCATGACAATGCGACAATCATCGTGGACGGCGCCACCTCTGCATGGGTGACTTGGGTAGGAGGGACGAATTTCGATCAAGATGCAGGCGATGCGGCGCATAGCTTTTCTTTCAAGGGAGCTGATCCTCACAATACCCTTGTATCCCTCCTTGAGAAAGCAGCTTCTAACTCGACGTCATACTCCTCCCTTCTCGCCCAGCATACGTCGGATGTATCCTCCTCACTTTCTACCGGCAGCCCCTTCCAACTTTCGATCGGCCAATATCCTGACTTTTCACAATCGACGGATGAGCTCTTTACGGCATATCGTGTAGACATCGGAAATCCCTATCTCGAATGGTTGTTGTTCCACTATGGTCGGTATATGCTCTTTAGCAGTGCAAGAGGATCGTTACCCGCGAATTTGCAAGGCAAATGGGCCAGAGACAGTTCAAATCCGTATGTACAACGACAGATCTACTCTTCTTGTAGTAACTCATCATTCTGGTGATTATAGCTGGGGTGCAGGTGTGTTCAACCTGTAGTTCATTTCTTCCTAGCCTTCTGACTACTGGTTGCAGATTATCGTAAGACATATGACTGTGATTGAATGTACTCAGAGACAAACTATAACCTCAGACTCAAATATTAATATCCAGATGAATTACTGGTCAGCTGAGTCGACTGCCTTGGATGTTACAGCATCGCTGTGGAATTACATCGAGGTAATCCATCTCTCTCTCTGTTAGACACATAACTGAATAGCAATGTAGAAGAACTTGGCACCTCGGGGTGCTGAAACAGCGCAGCTTCTGTATAATATTTCACGTGGTTGGGTAACTCACAACGAGGTGTGTATGTGCTTAGCGTACTTATCCTCAGGATGCTCACATCTCCCGGCAGATGAACGTAAGTGTGTCGTGCGCCTTGTCGCGAACGTTTTCAGTCTTAAGAATGTTGTTCATACTTACATGTCATAGATCTTCGGATATACCGGAATGAAAGGTGTCGGAGGTACTGCACAGTGGGCAGAGTCAGTCATATGATATTTTATCTTTGTTCTTTTCTCATGTTTAATATGGCAGCTACCCTGGTGATAGATCTTCTATTTCCACTTGTTAGCTTACTACCTTCATCTAACCTCCGTTCCACATAGAATCTGCTGTCTGGTTCGTAAGTACCAGTTTAGGTGCAAACTGAAAAATTCTAGAGACATCTTACCTCTCCCAGATGATTCATGTATGGGATCATTTTGATTATACTAATGATATTGCGTGGTGGAAAGCGCAGGGGTGGCCTTTGCTCAAGGTACGTCGCCACAGATTTCAATCCTGAAGCGAATGAGACAGATCAAGTTGGAGTAAATTACGTTGTGTGCTAGGGTGTGGCTTCCTTCCACCTGGATAAGCTCATCAATGACTTGTATTTCAATGACGGCACTTTGGTCGTAGCACCTTGCAATTCACCAGAGCAGGCTCCCATTACCTTTGGTTCGTCGTTTTTCTGGAACAGACACTTAGCGTTCTGAAACCAGTGTGAATCTCATGGATGCAGGATGCGCCCATTCACAACAACTAATATGGCAGATGTTAAATGCAGTAGAAAAGGGCTTCGCAGCCTCGGGTGACACGGATACTGCGTTCCTTACGGGTTAGTCGCTATCAGTCCACGTTTCATTTCCACATTCATTTATGTTTTTGTCAGAGGTAAGGGCCAAGAGAGCCCAAATGGATAAGGTCAGCAGGGTGTTTCAAGTATTCAAGAAACCTTTCGCCTAACGTCACATTTCTATCCAGGGATTACATATCGGCTCGTGGGGGCAGCTTCAGGGTTTGTTATCACATACAAATATAATTCAACACTTAGAAGGCTGTCAACAGAATGGAAGGTTGACATGGATTCAGAAACGGACACCCATCGGTACCTCCTTTTAATCCGCTCTTCGAAGCTTGCCAAGTACAGCCACTCATATAATATCACAAAGACATTTGTCCCATCTCGTTGGACTTTACCCAGGCTACGCGATCTCAAGCTTCGCTGACCAAACAAATCACTCCAGGCAGCAGATTCTTGACGCCGCGGAGGTGTCGTTGATACATCGGGGAAATGGAACGGGTCCGGACGCGGATGCCGGCTGGGAGAAAGTTTGGAGGGCCGCATGTTGGGCTCAGCTGAGCAACGCGACAGAGTTCTATCACGAGCTAACGGTGGGTTCACGTGTTTTATCGAACACGCATGAAGAACAGGCAACAGGGATTTTGGAGCTTACCTGTTTCAATTATAGTATACATTGCAACGCGACTTTGGTCCAAACCTATTTTCGTTATACAACCCCAGCGATCCCGATCCTATCTTCCAAATCGATGCAAACCTGGGCTATCCTGGCGCTGTGATAGTGCGCAACCTTCGGTGTGATTTCTCGGCGCATTTTGACCCTCTTTTTCAGAACGCGCTCGTCCAGGCTCCCGATGTACCTTCACTAAGTACCCCCCTCACAATCATCATCCTACCAGCTCTCCCTTCTGCTTGGAGCACAGGAAGTGTTGAAGGTCTTCGTGTACGTGGTGGTCTTTCAGTCAATGTAGCATGGAGAAACGGGAAAGCCACGTCTGGAGTTGTGGTGGCGGATAGCAATGCACCAAACAGGTCGGTGGAGATTGTATATCAGGGCAGGAAAGTGGCTGCCTTTGCGACGGAAGGAGGGAAGATGACTTCACTGAATTTCTGATAGGATCTCGCTGTTTTATGAGAAATTCTCAGTAGTTGTATGAAGGGCGATTTATCATGATCACATGGACAAGGGGGCGCAAAGAACATTGATTATGTAATATCCGTGCGCCCTCCTTTAGCTACAAGTTGACAATTTTTGACGTCCAATGGTAAATCGATTTGATTTCTCGTACAATGTCTAATCTTACATATAACAATGATGGGCACAATTCGTTTTATGATAATTTGTGACTCTAGGGTCAGCTGCGCAGCTGTTGATTGTAAATCTGTTTTGTGGGTAAAGGCGTGATGCCCTATGGTTTTCTAGTTCAGTGACACCAGAATCGTGTCCATGTACACTTCCCCGTGGCGAAAGCATTGTGGCTCATTCCTTCGGTGCAATCTGAGCGTCTGGAATTTTCCAGTGACTGCGCGAACCCTCCGACTTCTACTCTACGACCTCAACGCCTCTAACTCGTAGCAGCATCATTGGCCACCGTCGAATCTCTTCTCTACAGGAAAGCTACTGGCATTTAAAGCTAGTCGGCTATTATCCACAACGCATCACATAATCACCTAAATCGGATGGCCGTGAATCCGTACGTTGGGACAATAGAGCGCATCCCCTGTGGATAAGTCCACACCTGGAACATTTCTTCCACCTTTCTTACGGAGTCCACTGGCTGCCTTGGTATAAAACCTGACAGCTAAGTGCCTACCGCTCAGGCTTCTTTAACAGTCAACTATTAACAGTCGTTACCCGTGCACTTTCATTCTTTATCATCGGTTCAATACTTCTCTCCATGTCGCTCATTCCAACAGAATCCCAGTCTCTCTCTTTGGAAAGATCACACTCATCACTGTCTTCCTTACCGCTATCTGGAGGGAACGAACAGGGTCAACCCTTTGTCGACGACATCCTCGCAAGCTTCATTGTGAACAAGGACTCGCAAGTGGGTGATGACTCCGTTCCTGAGTACAAAAATGTGAGTATTTTTGTTTCGTTAGACGTGTCCTCTCCGATGACATTCATTTGGGGTTTTCGTACACTCCCAGTCAGACCCCAGGGCAATCTCTTCACGAGACTCTTACCTAGATCCACGAATAGTTGAGGCTGTGAGACTTCATTGACAACCGCTTTCTGGCAACCGTCTTGACCACCTTCATCCTTAGATACTCCAGTTTGATATGGAGCTCCAAATGTATAAAGATTTCGACGAAGACAAGGGTCCCGGGTGTCCTCTGTTGCCGCAAGGCGCGCTCGACGATATGTGGGCAATCCCAGGACTTTGTCAGTTGGCTGCCGCGACTCCGACTCCAGGCACCGTCCCTTTCCCGCATGACTACACCCCATGCGATGCTTCTGTTTGTCCCGCAGTAGACTTCGAGCAATACGTGTACGACTTTGATCACTATCCCCCAGAAAAGAAACTCGCTCATCATATAACCAATGTGACGTTAACGGGAGAGAATAGTGTCAAGGTATCTGGGCATGACGCTATGGATTGTGATCGAACAGTCCTTGGGGCCCCTCATCTATACACTCCCGTGCCAACGCCTGGCCTTCAAATGGAGGTAGATCCAGGAGAACACGATGATCACCGCGATTGTGTGCCACTCAAGGTTACAGACGGTAAGGAGCAGACCAGAATCGAATGCAGCAAGGGAGACGAGACACAAAAGGCGCGGTCGAAGCTGAAGCCAAGGACTGTCGATGGCGACAACTGTCAACCCACACGCCATTTGCCTCGTCGTGCTCCACGCCACAATTATTCGCGGAAATGTTCCGTCACCCGCTCTGTTCATCATAGAGAAGACTGCGCTCCAAAAGTACGACGAAGCACTCGCAGGATCGTCCACCGAGAATCGCTTAAGTCAGGCCAGTGGTCTCGTCGATCCGCTCGTATCAATACCCTGAAGAAGAGAGAGAGCGTCGCAGTTACGGGGAAACAGAACAATCATTCTCTGCACACATTCGGCAGAGCCGCAGAGCTACACATAAGAAAGCCAATTCGTGTTGAGAAACGGTTAAGGCCCCGCTGGGAGTGCGGGGTGGATGGTTGCTGGCGGATATTCAATTGTGATGCTGCGACTCGGCACCACATGCTAACCCATTTCGATCTCCACATTGTTTGTCTTGGTTGCAGTCACAACTTCGGGATGGAGGTCACCTCATTCAGGGGACACGTCGAGGCGGCGCACCGAAAGGACATGGCAACGGCGTGTGTGCTAGAAAATTCTTGGGTGAGGAAACATCCTCTAAATTCTTGGAAGGGTTATTGTAAAGGCAGGAAATCGTGTCTGGAGGACTGGTTCATTGAAAATCTCACGCTGATGGAGAAGGGTCCCCGATTCAAAGGTGGGGCACGTCTCATCAGGGTCATCTGGGTATAAGGCACGAGGACTCAAGAATATGGCGCCGATTAGCCAACTTCGCCTAGAATAACTCCGCGTTTAAAGTTTCCTGACAGTTCTTGGCGAAACTGCGAGGCTTCCTGAAAGGCGCTATAAAACGACATTGCGTCGTGATACGTTATGCAAAATATTATGACTCTATAACTTACAATTGTGCCTCGTGTCCCTGATCTTAATCGATATCATTAGCGTCCTTCTGGCATGGCGCACTGAGTTGCGGGCGAGGCGAAGCCAAAGGGGTATACAGAAGCAATTTACCAGTTAAATACCGGTGGCTGTGGTAAAAATCATGCTACAGGATTGTAATTACGCGCCTCCACCTACAGTTCCAAGTCCCTTTGTCGTTTGAGAATTATTTACTGTGGAAAGTTGAAATTGCAACCGTGACAACTGTTTTAAACACAGACAGGGTTCCTATGGATTCATCAATAAGATAATAGGCTTCCCACGTACCTGTGGCAACAGGAAAGGGAGGTTCCCCGCGTACACCCTTGACCAGCGACTGGACTTGATGATGTAGAAAGCCGTGCTTTTCAGGTCACGTGATCTCATATTCTCCATCAGCCATTCGTCGGACATGCAGCTTGCTGAGCAATCTCAGGATACGTGCTTGTGGCGAGAGGCGGTGTTGCTTAGGGGCTAACTAAAATCTTTTTGTCAGGGTCTACCTTCTCGGATCCTTATTAAAGACTTAAAGAAAATTTCAAGTCATTAGAGATCTGTGTATCATTCATATCACGGATAGTAGTTGTACAGTAGTTGGTTTACAATGTTATGTACACAGAAACTCACCCTCACACCAGACAAAATAAACGGCTGCTGAGCGATACGTAATGGATACAAAACCCCGACGCATTCAGGTGCACTGATTGTATAATGTCCGTTTGCCAATTTAGTAAATGTTATTGGTGTGACAGCATTCGTATAGGTGGGTTTCCTGGAAGGGGGTATCACCATCGAAAGTTATCGGGGAACTAGGAGACTGTGGGTTCCAAGCCGCGGGCATGTTTGTGGTCCTCGGCAGGGTGTGAATAGCGCTATCCTGAGCAATGGTCTCGTGATGCTGAAAATAGAGGTAGTCGGATGGCAGAGTAATCTGAAAAGACGAGGACCCTTCCGAGGGTCCGGCCGACACGTGATCCACACCAAGAGTAATATTCGAAGCAGAAATTTCTTCGCAGGGGTCAGCCGCGCCGAGTGGCAAGCAAGAATTCTTATGAGAATTCTTAGGATAACTGGGGTTTTTCAATAAATCCAAGTCTGAAAGCAGGGAGATTTGTCAATAACACAATTAGGCATCATCTGATCACGCACAATCAGTTTTGTTCCATTCGTTCTTCAGTACTTGTAGACGGGACGAAATCTGCTTTCTCGTTTTGCTTATGCCTCGACTCTCTAAAAATTGTTGTAAAAAAACGGATCGTCTAATCCCAATGGGGTGTGATCTGTCGGATGTCCATATGATCAATCCTTTTATACACAGCCAGACTCGACTTTTAGTGTATGAATTTGTCACGAGTAGATGGTGTATTTACCAAGCGTCAACCCTACGTCGGCGTAGTCATCCCAGATTAGCGTTCCCGTATGTGTCTTTTTTCGATTCTCTCGTTTTCTGAACTGCAACGCGCCCACGGCGTATTGGAGGGGGTCATAAGCTTCAAAGGTTGCGGCGGAAGAGATTTCCATGAGAACCTGAGAGAACGGGAGGGTTTCGATGGATGCTGGCACTTGGGGCAGCTACCGAGCGCTGGTGATGAGACACAGGCACAGATGGGATGGCTTAGAGGACGCCTGTAGGAATCCCCTCAGGTTTTATATTACCTCAGTGGCAGCATTGTGAGGTGGTTGGTGGCCCAGCATGTCATCACCCTTAGAACAGGTTTGGGGTGAGAGGTGCCGCTACGACGTGTAGGTTCGACGTCACTGATTTGGGTAGTTATCAGCGGCTGTCTGGCCATGCTTGGGCCAGCAATAAGCGTGTTCAAATTCGTACCAAAGAAGACTTTATGAGTATCTCCGGCTTAATCGGGAGAAAAGAAATTTGCGTAGAATTCACCGCCCTGAGGTACGAGGCGTCCACCGAAGCACACGCGGCGTACAGCTTCCATGATTATCGACAAATCAGCCGGCATTCATGATCAAATTCACAGTGAAGTTGAAGACCGATCTGACCCGCCAATGTGCCTCCGCCCCTCGCCATAGTAGTGGTAAGGGATGTCAGTGATGTGGGTGTCAATTGACGGAAATGCAGTCAGTGGCGCCAAGGTTGAAACGTTGAAGCTGAGGAGATGAATCCAAATGAAGCAAGAAAATAAATGTAGTGGCCTACCAGCCAAAATAGATCCCTGGAACTGATTTGGCCCTTTTTTTAGATCTGCTTGAATGAAGACAGTCTGATGGCACACTAGATAGACTGATAACAGATATCTCAACTTGCTCATTCGTAGGCCTGGACTCAAAATTTGACAATTTAGTCCTTTCCATTGAGACTACTTAACAGCTGTGAAAAGAACCCCAGATGTCTAGGAAGCAGCGCACTAAAACATTTACGCGCCTTCGGAACAAACAGTGTTCGAAGTCATCAAAGGAACATTCAATATAGTCTCCTGTGGAACAGCCTTTTTATATTGGAGATCCTGGAATCCAGTCGTGTGGACAAATAACATCGGCTTCGTTCCAGTTACCAACGCAGTGATCAATAGGACAAATTTTAAGGGGAGCTCTTCGAAGAAGAACAATACCGCGCTAGACATTTTTCAGACAGCGTGAGATGTGATAGAGCAATTTGAAGGTGACAATCTCGAGATTACGGTAGCACAAAAAAATAGTCTTTGTAATGAGAATAAGGTGTCTATCGTTCCCCTTACATAATACATGCTTCGGCATTTTCCGAGCTGCACAGTTTTCAATCGTTTTTTGCTTCCTCCATTATCATTCTTCCACAAAATGTCGAAACGCGGTAAGTATCAGTTCGAATATCAATTGGAAACCTTTTGACGTAGCTGGGCAGGTGGTGGTGCATCTGGTAACAAATTTCGTATGACCCTTGGTCTCCCCACCGGTGCTGTTCTCAACTGCGCCGACAACAGCGGCGCCAAGTCGCTGTTTCTCATCGAACCGTTTGGATTTGGTGCTCGTTTGAACAGACTGCCTGATGCTGGTGTTGGTGACATGGTTGTTGCGTCAGTCAAGAAGGGGAAGCCCGAGTTGCGCAAGAAGAGTATGTCCCATTCTGCTCATAAACCTCATTGCGACCCCTGAATATGATCTGATTAGCTATGCCCGTTGTTGTCGTGCGTCAACGGAAAGCATGGCGACGCCGAGATGGTGTCTTCCTTTACTTTGAGGTACATATTCAAACGCTGTACAACCATTCAATATCTGCTTACTTCCTTGCGAATCTTATAGGACAATGCAGGCGTAATTGTCAACCCGAAGGGCGAAATGAAAGGATCAGCTATCACAGGCCCTGTTGCAAAAGAATGTGTACGTTGTAGAATCACTGGTTGTCGGGAATAATTATTGACTCACCATCGGTAGGCCGATCTCTGGCCTCGTATCGCCTCGAATGCGGGCACTGTTGTATGAGTGGGATCCGGGCTGTTTTGCACTATGTCATATATGTGATGTTTTGGCTATGAATTAGACCAATATATGTCACATCCTCGGCTGTTTGCTGAAAGCAAACTGAATGACAAGCTGCGCATTTTAGCTGAATTCATCGGGCAGGGGATGGCCATATCTCCAGGGAGATCTCAATCTTTCATTTAATTCTTCTATCTCAAACCGAGTGACCCTATCGATCTATCTGTAATAAATCATTTCAGTCCCCAGAGAATCGAGCGTTCGACCAGGGTGCTTTGCCATGTTCCTGGGGGAAGCTAAGCTTAGAAGACTGGAAGACCAGTCGATCTGCAGGACCCCCGCATAGCACCAAACAGCTGGTCAGAAGTAGATATTTTGACACAATGTATGTATGTTGTGCCGACAATCCACGCAGATTCAGGGTTCACACGTGCGAAGGGCCCCAAAGGTCATTATCGAAGGAAACATATACAG
>QMFG01004013.1:0-36247 GCA_003314545.1 Ramaria sp. MG151
ACATAGGTCTGCGTATTTTCACTCTTAAGAAAAATCTCAGTTTCATGGGTGTTCCAAAGGCCTTCACTCTAGTGGCCGAAGGTGCGTAACTCAGGGTAGAGCCGAACCAAGCTCTATGTAGTTACATGGTTGAACAATTTTAGACATGTAGTTCGAACCAAGGAAGCGTGGTGATGTCATGTGGTTGAAGATAATTAACGCTCTACTTCTGCTTGGAGTTCGGTCCAGCAACCAAAGTTCACCAATGTGCCAGGAAGAATAACCATCTCCTAGGTCGCAAACTCGATCATTGCAATTTCCAGGATTACGATATAATATTCTCAACTAAAGCTTCAACTTTCGTGCTGGATATGGATGGTGGAGATCACACCTAGAAACGGAACTGGAGGATTGGATCCTTCGGCTAAGCTCCTGATACATGGAGATGGCTTCGCTGCCATTCTGAAGCCACCGTGGAATAATGCAGAGATACTGCCCATTCCTGCTCCCATACTCAAATGGAGGGTCATCTGTGGTCGGACTGTCAGTGTTGGTTCGACATACCTTGGGCTCGGCAATAATTAATGACGAGAGGTGTCGAACGTCACTTTCATGCGATGCAAATATGTGAGCGTTATTTTTTCGAGAGTCCGGCTTACATAAATGTCAGCCATTGAGTCAGAGTATAGAATATGTTATTGTATATTTGACTCTCTGCTTACATAATATGAAGGATTACAAAAAAATCATCACACACACATGGACATCATACTCTTGAATTAGGGTTCAACAGCCTTAAAATATATTTTTCCACATTCATGAAGCTACAGAGAGTGACCTGTGATCACCCACACTTAACAACAAGCACATATATCCACCCTTGAATGTTTGCACCCAAACAATCACACCTTCCACACAAGCAACTATTAATGAGGATGGAGATAAAAATGGAAAAAAGTAAGAGTTTCCAAAGTACACAGACAGGAACTGGATGTTAGCCAGCTGTGTCTGCATCCAGCCTACAATGAACCTTCATCCCCACTGCCCTAGTAATTTTTCTCTTATCTTCTTCATTCTCTATATCAAAAACATATTGATTACTCTCTTTGTACTTCTCAATACTCTAGACACAAGTTTCAAGATGACTTGCAATAGAATAGAATTAGCTACCCTTATTCAGCTACATCACCACCCCACTTCCATAGAAACCTCCAGAATCATTCCACCACCCCAGTTATCTTTGCATCCAATAGATAGATACTAAAGCACTAAGAATCCTTAAATACTCTTGTAGTTCTAAAGAAGAAAACAAGGCAGAAAATTCTCCAAAAGTTGACTTGTGCTCCAAAGATAGTTGAATAGCTCAACTACCAGGAGTTTGATAAGAAATTCCCTTCAACCATTCAATCAGATATTTCAGTATCTACCAGACTTATTGGGTTATTATTAATAGACCTTGAATCGCTGTTATACTTCCCTACAATTGTAGCTAGGTTTGGTACTATTAGAAGCTTGTTCTCAAAGATGATGTTCCATTCAACTGGAGATTGATTGCTGGGTCCATATATGTAGCGCCCTTTGCTTATGCTGCTATATCCTAGCCATTGGCCTACATGTGACTTCAAATCCAATTTGTTGTATGTGGTTTTCAACATGTATACCTTAGTACCCCATTCCAGTAAGCCTGTGAAATCTGGTTTGGTGCCATGTGTCATCTCATATGGAGTCTTTCCATTGAGAGCTTGGGTTGATGTTTTTTCTGTTTTTAAGCTAAACCAAATAGTGAACAGTGTCCAGCCATAATGTCTTTGGTAGCTGCACTGTCATTAGCATAGCATGTGAATGCTCTAGTAAGGTGCCATTCAATCTTTCTGCAACACCATTTTCTTCAGGGGTGTCATGGACTGTTTGACTTTGTATAGTATCATGGAATTTGAGGTGTTTGGTGAATTCATCTGATAGATATTCACTGCCTCTGTCAGATTGAAGAATTTTGATTGGCTACTTCAGATTTGCGAGCTATACAATAGAAAGTCACCCATCTAGTGGAATCATCTGTGAAGCTGACATAGTACCGTTTCCCATTGTGACTTGATGGGTTAGCCAGTCTCCAGACATCTATGTGCACTTTGTTGCCAAGACTCTGTGCTGGGTTCTCTAATCCCTTGGGTACAGATCTTCTGGTTAGTTTGGCTTTAGTATAGATTGTACAGAATGTTGGCTCAGATTTCATATCCATCTAAGTCCAGTAATGATTTTCTGTTCAATTAGCTGCTTGAATATCTTGGATGAAATGTGTCCTACCTTCCAGTGTAATTTGTAGATAGAATAGATACGGATGCCACTATATGCACTGATATTGGCTTCATCATCACTTCCAACCTTGTATAACCTATCAGATTGAGGTATCTGGCCTATTACATGGCCCTTTGTATCTTCGATACAGCATAAGCAGTCTTCCAGGATTGCCATGAATCCAGCTACATCACATCTTGCTAGTGAAACAAGGGTGTATCCCAAATTAGGGCAATATAGCACATCCTTTAGATTGACTTCTATACTGCTGTTGCCATTTGGAATGTTAATCTTCATGCACCCAATTCCTGTCACCATGAAAGTTGTCCTATCAGCCACCTTGACTGATCTTGGCTTGAATTAAGAGAATTTTCTCCATTCAGGGACATGTGCCTTGAAGTACCTGAATTATAAACCATGATTCTAGTTGAATAGGTAGATCAAGCAAAATTTGAAGTGAAAGCATAGTCATCCAACTGCTGGATGATGTGTGCCTCATCCTTCCCTGATTTCTGGTTACCCTTCTTCTTCTGCTTCTTGGTACATTTAGATCTGACATGTCCCTTTTTGCCACAGCCCTAACATTTGACATCCAAGTTACTCAAACTGCTATTCTGCTGGACAGAATTTTTCTTCTTCTTCCCCTTCCCCTTGCTCCCTTTTTCCATCATGGCATTCTCAGTTACCTTCAACTGGGATCCCTCAATCTGAAGCCTCCCAAATCCCTCTAAGACAGCTTCCATTACATTTGTGGGGCTTAGTATATTAGAACTAGCTTGGTTCTGTAGCGATATTGTATTGATCAGTGGCCAGTAAGTCTTTGGCAGTGATCCTAATATCAAGGTTACAAAGTCATTATCACTGATGACTTCCCCCATTCCTTTCAATTGCTCCTGCATGGAATTGTCAGAATCCAATTATCAAAGTTGAATGTTATGAACAAATATATTGTTAGCAATAACATTGAGAAGGTTTCCACATGAGGAAAATGGTGTTCGAAAACGAAAGCTAATCCTACAGAAAAAGCGAAGGGCTTTCGGAACATTTGCGAAAAAGTGCATAATTCCGAAGAGATAGATCTTCCGAAAGGATTCTATCTCGTGGATCGGATGAACTATATGGTTCACGCCGATCACACCCAATATGATTACATTCTTTCGAAGTATAATCGAATTCAAAATGATAGGTTTTACAGAACTTACTTCGAAATGAAGTTACTCTTTTTGATTGTTCACGACGAATTGTTAAGTTGAGTAGATCAATCAAGCAGACGTGCGATAATTGAACTAAAGAACATACATGCGAATGTGCTACCTATATACTGAGATGTTCGGAGGCAAAGGCGAATGGGGAGTAGTCCGTTAAGGATCGGAAAAGTAGCTAAAGTACATGTATTCTATTTAATGACCATAATGAATAGAGAACAAGAATGGGGTGAAACTTGTGGATGGGAAAGGGGTTCAACGAACTAGAAACACACCCTGAAACCTGTTTCCGAACCGTATGTCGTTTCGGATAAACGAACCCTTGTTTCACCTCTTTAAACGACGGTCCTGAGTGACGGGGATGAACTCGTCCACATGCGGAATCGTATGTATTGTTTCCATAAGCTTTTAGAAGCATAGAATCGACCCTTCTATTGAGTTCCTAGAAATAGATGGGGATAGTGATGGGGATAGTGTAGGTGCTTCTTTTCTGAGGACAGGCCAATAATAGAATCTGGTTTCCTGATTGTGTCCTTGTGATGTTGCTAGGATGATTCAAGGTGTTATGGGTGACGAGGTGTTGGGGGGGTTGTAGGTGTGACAAGTCTGCCGATGACGCGGGTTCCGAAGGGTTGTTTCGGAAACGTGATGTTCGGATGGTTCGGATGGTTCGGACGGAGGAACAAATCGTAAATCATGATCGTGACAGGAATTCAGGGTATTGGTGTAGGTCCTAATGTTGGCTTCATTGAGACATTTGAGTACACATATCCTCCACCTCAGATCCACTTTGACTGTGAGTGCCTTGCTGTCATGTTTATCACATAGAGCCTTCTACATACCTCTTCCAGTGCTATGGACTTGAATCTCTATGGAGAGACTCTCTGGAATTGTAGTGAGTAGTTGGGCCTTAATCAACACTTCACACTGATTATATTTGTCCCACTTCTCCTCTAGCTTCTCTGTCTCCTCCAGCTCATCATCTGTGATCACATGTCCATTCATGTATGAAGAGATATCATGGGGCTTTTGAGCTGTCCCCTCAAGGTGACATTGTACTCCTTTGTGAGACTTCAACATGTTGAGGGTTTGCTGCTCCCAGGTGACCCAATTGGTGTTATTTTATATTTTCAAAAGAGCTGACATAATCACAGCCCACAATCAAAGAAAAACAAAAACAAAAGAACAAAATCAATAAATCAATACACTCAGGTTTACTATAAATCAGAGCAATTCACACCTTGAGGACTCATGAATGGCTGCATATATGCAGCCTGTTAGAACCCATCCCCGACTGATTCCCGAGACCTCGGGCCTCCGGACCCGAATCCCCAACCACCATGTTTCATCTATTCTTACTACACATTTGATCTTCTCCCTTCATACTTTATGACCCTGACCTCGGTCAATTGGTCACTGATCCCCGAACCCTTTTGTATATAAGCTACTTATCCATATACATGACAGTCAGTTCTGATATCGACTAAGATACCCAAATACATTCTACTTTAATCTTTACGCTCCTTTGCACCCCTTGCTAAGGTCATGTCCAAACTTCGGGTGACCTTGGGCGTTGTCCAAAATACAGGACAGGACTCTGAGCTGGCACAGCACATAAGCTGAAGCCAAGTCCCACTCAACCTGTTCGCCGAGCCTCAGCCCTCCTTGGCAACCTGACCCTGAACTTCGGTCGACTCTATCTTGAGTCCCAAACTTAACTCTGCCTCCGCTCCAACTCAGTTCTTAACAGTATATCAGAACTCTCGAAGCTCAGACAGTCCTTATTGTTATTATTTATCTACCTGCCAAACGAAGGTTACATTACATAATCTACTGATGCATCAGTAGTGCCATGCAGAATAAAAAACAACAAAAACAACATCAAAATACAACTAATGAGAGTTCAAGGCCTTGGGCCTTAGAATACATTCTGTTTACATCTTTAGGATCATTCGGCGAACGATCCCCAAGGCAGTGCAGGGACGAATGTGCGCATATATGCGCTTTGGACACGAACGGGCTCCAATAGCCACCGATCGAGTCCCACGTGGCTCTGAAACACTTCCATTCACCCTTACAACACTTCAACTTCTATTCCTGATCACCCCTATTGTCGCCGATCCACAAACGAAGCCGATCGCTTCAATTTCATTTAAACAAGCGCCCGGAGCTTCGAAATGGAGTTTCAGATTTTTGCTCATTGATTTTTCTTGTTCTTTTGGCTTAGTATGGTAATAAAACACATGATCTACATTTCCTACCACACCATGATTTGTTTCAGAAGTTTTAAACATGTTTTTAGTACATTTTTGTGCATTCTTCCCCTCATGTAGACTCCAACCCCAGAATCGCTCCATCGCTCCAATATTCTTCTTGGAAACACAAAGGACAATCATTAGCTAGCTCTCACTATAAGTACGCTTGTAATTTTCTCCAGAATCTAAGGCAGTATAACCTCCACATCTCTGTTACAATCTCCACATCTTTGCTTGATATCTTTGCAACTCTTGCTCTGTTAACGAATTGTCACTGGCCATTCGTCATCATTTCAAGAGCTCTATTCGACTCAGTGCTTATCCCAAAACCGTTAAGTTTGTGCTATCTACCTATCTACAAATCCACGTCTCTGCACGTGAACTTTAAGCGCTGACATTTTGATTCCGCATCAGCGCATCCCCCACGCTAGAGTTCATATCTCGCTTAGATCATCTTTTAGGCGCTTAAAGACCGCCTCCAATAAGCTTGAAGAAAACATCAAAAACAAAGCAAATAAAATACAATAAAATATACAAAAATTCCATCTTATTTCTTATTACTTATGACCCCAACCACCCGATCCACTGACAAGCCAGCGGACAAGCCACATCTATTTTCAATCCAACTCCACCAGCGCCATTTTCTTCAACCTTAGCCATCATCTCACATCGCCTCTACACCAACACCGCCATCTTTTATCACTCGTTATATAATCATCAATCAAACAATATGTCGTCATCAATCATTTCCTCGTCGATGCATATCCAAGAATCCATCGAATTGCAACCTATAGAAGGACGAGCTGAATGCCATTTTCCAATCACACCAACATATCCTAATCCTGCTCATCTCCATCGCAAGCTCTCTAATCCCAATCATCATGACACTTATGCCATTGGAGAGCCAGTATATGTCGACGACTCCTCAGAACCATTCATATTTCTTGGAGACAAAAGGGTATACTATCATGCAGGGCAAGAGGAATACGTGGCAGAATTCAAGGGACCATACCCAGAATATCCTCCCCCGTCCATTCACCTCACTCTTCATCATAGAATCCAGAAGGATCGCATCTTCCACCCCACTCGTCAGCCATTCATGGAAAGGTTCATGAACCGCCTTTGGAGCCTGTGTTGTCTCTGATTCG
The DNA here is from genome assembly GCA_003314545.1 of Ramaria sp. MG151. NCBI lineage: Eukaryota > Fungi > Basidiomycota > Agaricomycetes > Gomphales > Gomphaceae > Ramaria > Ramaria sp. MG151. The sequence goes on from QMFG01004013.1 coordinate 6,883, forward strand.
TCAATTCTTCCTGGATGACACAGTGACTCATTCTATATCCAATTCGCTTAGGAGACATTGGACAAGTTGAGGAATATTATTGGTGGACATTTCTTTTGTTCTTTTATCTGACACATTATCTTTTCACATGATCTTTGCCTTGTTCTATGTTTGATAACTTTTTCTCGTCATTACTAACTGACATTCTATTCTTGTACTAATATTCCCACTCCACGCTTCATTCCCCTATCTTGACACATTCCTGCTTATCTGCTTTGTCAGATACTCCTTTCTTGATTCCTTTCTTGTACTTTTTGTTCTCGTGCTTTGTCATGCACTACCCCTATTCTTACCAAGCACCTCTATCGCATCGTTTTGCATCGTCTTTGCATTGTTGCTGTAGACATGTATATAAAGGCCTCTGCCTCTCTCTGTAAAATAACAAGTCAAGTTTCAAGTCAACACTTAAGTCCTCAGTTCAAGTAAGTTCAAGAATAGTCTAGAACGTTCTAGACTACGTCACACATAACACGTCACGGTCACGGTCACATCGGTCACGGTCACGGTCACATACGTCACGTCACACGTCACAGTCACAAGACTCGTCACATCTATTGACATCACCTACTGCATTAAGTATTGGAATTGTGACAGGATACTAAAATTGTAATAGCCATCAGACGACCATTATCAAGTGCAGTATTCCAATCAACAATCCCCTTCTTCAATTACAAGGCAGAGAAGAAGTCAAGGAATCGTCTGACGTCTTTTAATACAGAGAAGAGAATTAGGTTTGGATACTGACACAGTTATAGTCATCTAATGACCATCACTGTTACAATATTCCCATCCCTGACCCCAATCCTTTGAGAAGAAGACATACGACAAATTGACTTACTAATCAACGATATACACAACGGCTGTGTCCCTCAAACGACTGCACAAGATACCGTCTGAGGAAAGGACCGTTGCGTGCAGGCTTTAGGTATCAAACCCAAGGCGAACACATCACCGCTGCTCGAAACCAAATCAGTAGAGCAACACCCTCCGTCCTAGCTTGAAGAGCAAGGAACTCCCTAACCCCAACTCCATTGTTTCGACACCAAAACATGCCCCTTCGCGATCATTTGGTTCCTGAGGGACACATCGAGGAGGTCCCCGATGACCCCAAACCATATCGCGAACCCCCCGACGATGATCTGAATCCTGACCCCAACCCTGACCCACCGTCAGACAACGACACCAATGTTGGAGAATCCTTCGCCAAGGCTCTCTCCAAGATTGCGGACCTTATGGGTCCCCAAAAAACCGAATCCTTGAAAGTGAAAATTCAGGAACCCAATATGTTTGACAGCTCGGACCCGAAGAAGCTACGAGGCCTTCTCCTTCAGTGCAAACTGAGTTTCTGTGCCCAACCGAAAGCTTCAGCAAAGGCCCGAGCAACACAGGCTGCCAACCAGCCCTCAGAGGCCGAAGCCGAACTTACGGCCACAGTCCCTGAGGCAAAAAACTAATCCGCAACCCTTCGGCCTCTGCATGTCCCGAGGGTTGCATTGACCCTGAACATGCCAACTTAGAGGTTAGACTTAATGCTTCTGCTCTTTTTAGTCCTACGTCTCTTATAGTTAATTTGTCTTCCAAAACTATTCTAAACACCCCTTTTAAAGCATTAGTAGATTCTGGCTCCACACACTGTTTCCTTGAATCCACTTTTGTATGTAGACACAACCTCCGAACCCAAATCATAGACCCAATCCCTCTTAGACTATTGATGGTAGTACAAACTCCATAATTACTGAAGCAGTAGAACTACCTATTCGCTTCTCCTCTGACCACACTTTCCCCATAGACTTTTATGTCACTTCGCTGGACTCATCCCGTTCGGTCGTGCTCGGGCACAACTGGCTCAGCCACTACAATCCGTTGATTGACTGGGTATTGGGCAGTATTACCTTCCGAGCACCCTGACTGGATACTCTGGCCAAACCTCCAATGACCAAAGTTCATGCTGCTACAGCTGAACTGAAGTCACCCTCCGAATCCGTCCCGAAGCTTGAGGCTCCTCGCATAGCCCTAATCAATGCAGCTGCGTTCGCCTGCACCTGTAAATTAGAGGGATCCAAGACTTTTCGCCTCAACCTGGCCTCGACCGAGCTCTCAGCACGCTTGGCCGACCTATCTCCGACCCCCGCAGACATGGAGGGCGTACCTGGAGACTATTGTGACTTCGGGGATGTATTCTCCAAGTCTAGGGCAGACACTCTGGCGCCTCACAGACCCTACGACCTCAAGATCACTCTTGAGGATGGCGCCGAACCGCCTCAACCCCTGATCTACTTGCTCTCTCAGTCCAAACTCGAAACACTCCGATCCTTCATTGACAAACATTTGAACATCGGCTTCATTCTAATAAGAAAATGAATAGGAATTTTTGATTGATTTGATTTGATTTGATTTGATTTGAGCTTTTCTTCAAGTTTGCTTGAGGCGGTCTTTAAGTGCCTAAAAGATAATCTAACCGAGATGTGTATTCTAGCCTGGGGGATGCGCTGATGCGGGAGCAACATATCAGCCCTTAAAGTTCACGTACAGCGACGTGACTTGTAGATAGAGAGATAACAGTAACTTAGCAGTTTTGAGATAACAGCTGGGTCCAACAAATCACTTGAAATGATGACAAACAGCCAGTGATGATTCATTAACAAAGCAAGGGTTGTAGAGATATCAAGCAAAGAGATAGAGAAATTGCTGTCACAATCACAATTTGGGCATTACATTCACATTGTCCTCGTTCCTAACAATTCCTTCCAAAGCATTTCGTCCGAAGTCCGAAGCAACATACCCACATTCCCATCAATTTTATCCAACAACTCTTTTATCTATCATTTCGACTCAAACACTCCATCTAGTGAAACAATCCCTGTGAAACAATCATTGGTCAGGTCCAATCATATTCTTTTTTTAGAAAAGAACCACCCTGACTATCCCTATCACTATCCCCATCTTTCACCATAAAATTATGGACTGAGTTATTCATATTCACTCAAAGCTTGCGATGACATGCTATATCATCAGACTTGATGATATGAACGTTCTAGACTCTCATAATAACTCTCCGAAAGATTTAGGCATGGCTATCTCTACCCGAAAAGCCATGCGATTCGGAAACATGTTTCAGGAGCTGGTAATAGTCTATTATCCCTTTTTCTTCATTCACAATTTTCCTTCCATCATTGTTCTTTGTTTTCTATGGCCTTTAATTAGTATACATTTACCTTGGCTATTTTCCAATCCTCACGGACTCATTCCCATTCACTTTCACTTCCGAATCCTTCGGTATATAGCCAAACAATCCGCATGTATGTTCCCTAGTTCAATTATCATATGTCAACTTGATTCTTCCACTCACACTTGCCAACTCATCCTCAACTCACCTTAAACAACAACTTTATATTTTTTGAGTAAGCACTCCAATTCCACTTTTATTAGTTAAATCCACTTCAAGGAATGTAAGATCATTGGCTGTGATCAACATGAACTGCAAAGTTCATTCGATCCATGAGATAGAATCCTTTTGGAACATCTATCTCTTCGGAACTATGTGTCATGAACACAATATGGACACCTTGTCTATATCATTGTCCTTCCAAACCAGTCCTTCCGAATGGATCTTCCGAATCCCGAATCACCCTTGCCTCAATACTTCACACACATTTGATCCAGTCACCCAATCCAGTTCAGGAATCACTCCATGAAGTGTTTAGTGAAACAATCAATAACCAGGTCCGATCATAATCTTTTCTAGAAGAGAAGCACCCTGACTATCCCCATCACTATCCCCATCTTTTCGAAGTGCTTCAACAGCTCTGAAAAAAAGTCTCTACGCGAAGGCTAAGAAATGCGAATGGCACAAAGACACAGTAGAATTCCTCGGGTACATATTGACATCCGAAGGCCTCACAATGGCTGAAGACAAAATTCAAGTAATCCGAGACTGGCCCGAGCCTTGGAAGGTTAAAGATATATATTATAGATCTTTTTTTATTTTCAGAATACCGATGTTTCATTCTTAACTATTCAGAGATTACAGTACCACTCACCTGACTCACCTGAAAGGGTACAACCTGGCACTTCTCGGACAAATGCAGAACAGTGTTTGAAACCCTGAAGAAAGCCTTCACCTCAGCCCTGATCCTCACACATTCTTAATAAACCCTTGGCCTCTAAAACTGTAAGGAGGCACCTGAAGAAGTCAGGGATGAAAGCAGTTGTGAAGAAGAAGAAACCACTTCTTAGTGCAAAGCATAGGAAGGCGAAGAGGGAGTTTGCAGAAGCTCATCTAGAGTGGACTGTAGAGGACTGGAAGCATGTTGTCTGATCAGATGAGACCAAAATCAATTGCTTGGGGTCAGATGGAAGGAGGTGAGTCTCTAAAAAGGCTGGAGAACCTTTGAATGATAGGCTGGTTGAGGGAACACTGGAGTTTGGTGGAGGTTCTGTAATGGTGTGGGGTTGTATGCTGCGGGAAGGACCTGGATATGCTGTCAAAATTGATGGGAGGATGGATGGGGAGTTGTACAGACAGATTTTGGATGAAGGTCTTCCAGCTAGCCTGGAGTATTATGGTAAAGATTCTGCTGACATCATTTTCCAACAGGATAATGACCCCAAGCACACATGCAAGAAGGCCACCCAATGGTTTAATGACCATGGTTATGAGGACATGAAGTGGCCTGCTCAGTCTCCTGACCTGAATCCCATTGAACACCTCTGGACTATTTTCAAAAATGCCTTTCTTGTTGAGAGAATGAGGAAAGATGAGATGGACACTGATTACTGAGAGGAATAGGTGTTGCATGATTATTTCGCTTATCATTTTCTTTTATTTTTCTTTTCTTCCAGTATTCAAATATCTTTGTGTCCCCATACATGTCTCAAGCCGTGAGAACCAAGAACACACATGTGCAGGCCAACAATGTAATGAGGCGGTCATGTTGTATCAACCAACAAGCTGTATTTGTGAGTTTATGCAAGATGATGAAATACAATCATCATACACAAGAGGGCTACCACCCCAGATGTTTCCAAACAGCACCATATGACCTGCATATGACAAGTCGAGATCCCAGACATTTGCACATCCAGGGCAAACTTACTAAAATGGGGGCCACGAAGGAACAGAATCAATACAAGAATATTGTCATCTTATGTATAAGCCTGAAACCTCCCCTATGTGCAATTCTATATAACATGAACAGCTTAGGTAGAAAAATGTATTGCTTTTGACTTCAAGTAAAAAGTCCAGCGCACTTGTGAGTCCTTCACTCAGTATTATTCTCAACAGTCCTTGGGTTTAAGAATATTCTATTCTATTCTTGACCTCTCATACAACCATCGCTCATTCTGAGCATCCTTCGATATGATGTGACATGCCTCAAACAGTCACATGACAGATGCATCACAAATGCATCAACACCAACGAACCATCGGCTCACACCACAATAAACATATATTATTCCTCCCACTCTTAATATTTCTGACTATGAAAACCCCCCTGATGGAGTGCATGAGTTGTGGGAGAGGGTTCAGGTGGAATGGAATAAGATAGAGTCTGAGGTGTGTCAGAAGTTAATTGAGAGTATCCCTAGTGTCAGAATTCAATTATCAAAGATGAATGTTATAGGTGAATATAGTGTTAGTAGTAATGTTCGAAAATGTTTCAATACTAATAGAATGATATTCGAAAGCGAATAGGAATCCTACAGTAAAAGTGAATGGCTTTCGGAATGTTTGTGAAGAGGTGCATAGTTCTGAAGATAGATATTCTGAAAAGATTCTATCTCGTGGATTGAATGAACCTTTCAGTTCATACCGATCACAGCCAATGGTTTTACATTCTTTCAAAGTGTATTTTAAACCAAAATAAATAAATCTTATAGTACTTACTTCAAAGTGAAGTTGCTGTTCAAGATAGTTCACGACAAGTTGTCAAGTTAGAGTAGATCAATCAAGCAGACGTGCAATAATTGAACTGGGGAACATACATGCAAATGTGCTACTTATATACTAGATGGTTCGGAAGCAAGAGCAAATGGGGAGGAGTCCATGGGGATCAAAAAGTAGCTAAGGTACATGTATGCTTATTAATGACCATAGAAAATAGAGAACAAGGGTTGGAGGAAAATTGTGAATAGGAAAAAGATTTAATGAACTAGAAATAAATCCTGAAACTTGTTTCCAAATCGTGCATCTTTTCAGATAGAGGAACCCTTGTGTTACTTCTTCAAACAATGACCCTGAATGTCAGAGATGAACACATCAACATATTGAATTGTATATCCTGTCACCATAAGCTTTTAGAAGCATAGAATCAACCCTGATATTGAGTTCCTAGCCATAGATGGGAATAGTGATGGGGATAGTGTAGATGCTTCTTTTCTGAGGAAAGGATTATAACAGGACCTGATCTATTGGTTGGGTCCTTGTGATGTTATCAGGGTGAATCATGGTGTTAAGGGTGACGGAATGTTGAATGGTACATGTGTGACGAAATTGTTGATAGTTCGGATTCTGAAGTATCGATTTGGAAGAAGGTTGTTCGTGTTATTTTATTATTTTCTTTTTCTCCCACCGCACGGCTATGCATTACATAATCTACTGATGCATCAGTAGCGCCGCCTAGAATAAAACCAATAAAAACTAATAAAAACAAGTACTAATGACAATCCAAGGCTTTGGGCCTTAGGAAATTATCTGTTTACATCTTTAGAATCATTCGGCCAACGATGCCCGGCCCATGCAGGGACGAACGTGCGCATATATGCGCTTCGGACACAAACGGGCTTCAATAGCCATCGATCGAGCCCCGCGTGGCTTTGAAACACTTTCAACAACTCCTACGACACTTCTATTTCCATTCCGGATCACCCCTATCGTCGCCGATCCACGAGCGTGGCCGATCGCTTCGATTTCATTTAATCAAGCGCCCAGAGCTTCGAAATGGAGTTTCAAGATTTTCAGTTATTATTTCTCTTGTTCTTTTGATTGAATATAGTAGTGAAACACATGATCTACAACTCCTACCACCTCACGATCAGTTTCAGGTATTTTAAACATGTGTTAGTACATATTTTGTGCATTCTTTCCCTCATGTAGTCTGCAACCCCAGAATCGCTCCATCGCCCCAATTTTCTTCTTGGGAACACAAAGGACAATTAATATTTAGCTCTCCCTATAAGTACACTTGTAAAATTCTCCAGAATCCAAGGCAGTATAACCTCCACAGTCTCAGAACAGTCTCCAAGTCTTTGCTTGATATCTCAACATCGCTTGCTTTGTTAACGAATCGTCACCGGCCGTTCGTCATCGATTCAAGCATTCTATTGAACTCATAGTTCATCTCAAAACTGTTAAGTTACAGTTATCTCTCTATCTACAACTCACGTCACTGTACGCGAACTTTAAGCGCTTACATTTTTGCTTCCGCATCAGCGCATCCCCAGCGCTAGAATTTATATCTCGCTTAGATTACACTTTAGGCGCTTAAGAGCCGCCTCAAACAAATTTGAACAAAACATCAAAAATACTTCAAATAAAATTAAAACAAATAAAATAAAAATTTCTATTTCATTTCTTATTAGTTCGGATGGTTTGAAAGGTGGAGTATGACACAAATCATGATCATGACACCTAGGAGGGTGCATGCTGTGATTAGGGCAAATGGGGGCTATACCAAATATTAATATATACCATTTCTTGATGAAAAAAAAAAGAGGGGACAAAACCATTCACATGTTTGATTATTTTAAATAATTAATATCTTGGCCAATATTGAGAATTACATAATAATCCTGGTGAGTGACCTCAGGCTACGATGCAGGGCTATGATGATGAATTATATCAGATTTTGTGCTTATGTGATCATTGCATTATTTGCTACACAACCAAAGTGTTCACAACATGTGAACGGTTTTGTCCCCTACTGTAAGACCCTCAAACTTCGGTTGACTCTAACATTGAATTCTATTTGAATATATGTATTAGAATTCAGTTATCAATAATAAGAGTTGTAGATTGATATAGTGTTAGTAGTATCATTCAGGAATGTTTCTAATATTACTGGAATGATATTTGAAAGTGAATAGAAATCCTACAGTAAAAGCAAGTGGCTTTCAGAATGTTTGTGAAAAGGTGCATGGTTCCAAAGAGATATATATTCCAAAGGGATTCTATCTCATGGATTGAGTGAACTTTGCAGTCCATATCGACCACAGCCAATGGTCTCACATTCTTTCAAAGTGTGTCTAGACTAATGTGAATGAAGTTAGAGTAGTCACTCAAATGTAAGGTTGCTTTTCAAGGTAGTTCATGAGGGGTTGGCAAGTTTGAGTAGAACAATCAAGTAGATGTACAATAATTGAACTAGGGAATATACATGCAAATGCATTACTTATATACCGAACAGTTCAGAAGGAAGAGTGAATGAGAAAGAGTCCGTGAGGATTGAAAAGTAGCTAAGGTACATGTATCCTAATTAATAGCTATAGAGATCAAAGAACAAGGGAGGTAGGAAAATTGTGAATGAAGTTAAAGTTAATGGACCAACAATAATACCTGAAGTATGTTTTCCAAATCACATGGCTCTTCAGGTAGGGGTAACCTTGCATAAATCCTTCAGAATGTGATCCTGAAAGTCTAGAACATTCATATCATGAAGTCTAATAATATGGAATGACACTGCAAGCTTTGAAAGAATAGAAACAATTCTTCCATTAGAAAAGATGGGGATAGTGATGCGGATAGTCAGGGAGCTTCTTTCTAAGAAAAGATTATGATCAGACCTGGTTATTGATCGTTTCACTATACATCAAACACAGTGATTTCTAGACCATGTTGGACAATTGGATTAATGTAGGCAAAGGATTTGAATGAAGGTTATTCAGGTCTCAGAACAGGATCTTTGGAGTTGTTCAGATTATGTGCTTCGGGGTGAAATCTTAAAATCATCCAAATGTTGATCATGACAATACGTTCCAGTTATTAACAATGGCCTCCACTTCATACCCATTAAATCTCAATGTGCATAGTGTCCTTGAAACATAAACCATCCCCATTGCCAAGCCTATACCCCAGGCAACCCCATCTTCCCTCAATATACCTCCACAGTGTATACCTTCAAAGGGTACACTGGGAATATGATGACAGATGCCACAGAAGAGGTAGCATGCAAGGCACAGTTTTGAAGATATCTATTATGATCACATTTTGGACCTTACTACAGTCCACCTCCCTCCAAACAATGCCTTCAGTGTTATTATTTATCTACTTATTGCGCGAACATTGCATTATGCAATCTACTGATGCATCAGAGGTGCCATCTAGAATAAAATACAAAAACAACACAAAAAATGCTACTGATGTCAATTCAAAGCCTCAGGCTTTAGAGTATGCTTTGTTTACATTTTTAGAATCACTCGGCAAACGATCCCTGAGACCACACAAGAACAAATGTGCACATATATGTGCTTCGGACACGAACAGGCTCGAATAGCCACCGATCGAGCCCCACATGGCTCTGAAACACTTCCAAACGCATATATGACAATACAACTTCTATTTCGACTCACCCCTATCGTCACCGATCCCCGAACGAAGCCGATCACTTCTATTTCATTTAAACAAGCACCTGGTGCTTCGAAATGGAGTTTCAGAATTTTTTCTCATCTTTTTTCTTGTTCTTTCAGTTGAATATGTTAGTTAGTTGCATGATCTATAATTCCCATAGCATCCAGATCAGTTTCAGATGCTTCAGACAGTTCCTAGTACATTTTTGTGCATTTCACCCTTCATGTAGACTGCAACCCTAGAATCGCTCCATCTCCCCATTATTCTTCTTGGAAACACAATGGACAATCACTAGCTACCTTTCCCCTTAAATACGCTTGTAATTCTCATCAGAATTTAAGGCAGTATAACCTCCACAAGTCTGATATATTCTCCATCTCTTGCTTGATATCTCTACAATGCTTGCACTGTTAGCAAATCGTCATCAGCAGTTTGTTCTCAATTCAAGTGATACATTGAATCCAACATTTATCTCAAAACCATTAAGTTTGTGCTATCTCTCTATCTACAAGTCTGTGTCACTGTACGTGAACTGACACTTTGCTCCCGCATCAGCGCATCCCCCGTGCCAGAATACATTTTTTGCTTAGATTATCTCACAAGCACTTAAAGCTCGCCTCAAAGAAACTTGAAGAAAATCAAATAAACAAAAAAAAAACAAAAAACAAAATATAATAAGCAAATATTTCCATTTCATTTCTTATTATTCAGAACTCTCATTCAGAATTCAGAGCCATTGATGCCCTAATCAGAACATCCACACTGAACTCATCACCAATTGAGCTTCCTGAATCACTCCATTGATGTGTAAGTGAAACAATCAATTAGCGGGTCCAATCACAATCTTTTCTTGGAAAGAAGTATATCCCCATCACTATCCCCATCTTTTCTGAGAAACTCGATGACTAAACCAATTTCAATCACCCAAAGCTAACAATGACATGCTATATTACTATACTCTATGGTATAATTACTCTTGACATACAGGATCACCTTCAAAAGGATTAGGACAATGTTATTGCTACCAAAGAGCCCTGGGATTTCGAAACTTGTTTCATAATGTGTTTCTGATTCACCAATCTTTTTCTTTATTCACAATTTTCCTCTCTCCCTTGTTCTTTAATCCCTATCACTTTTAATTAGCATGTATATATGTATCTTACCTGCTTTCCAATCCTCATGGACTCTTTCCCATTTGCCCTTACAGTGACTCAAAAATTGTCCCAATGTTTTGCACTTTCTCCTTCATGGTCACATAGAATCACAACAAGGCCAAACAGAGCCAATATGTTGGTGTAAGTAAGAGAGGTCTTGTTAAGGACTGTGTGAAATCAAGAATTATGTAATTTGGTAATGTTTCCATAGAGATACAGCTAATTCATTTTGGAGACTGTGGTTCCCAGTCTAGGAGAGTGATATCATTCTCTTCCATCCAGTTTCTGGCCTTTCGGTAGGTATGCTTGGGGTCATTGTCCTACTGAAAAATGGAGTCCCTGTTGATATTCAAGGTGTACAAAGACAGATAGAAAATATAGAATTTTAGTGCTGCAGATAAAGATATCACCTCAGTGATACAAAACACTATAAAATTGAGTAACTACCTGCAGATAAAGATATCTACTGAGTAGTTAGTTACTCTCCTATAAAATAAACAAGAGCTAGACTCACCACCTCAGTGATAAAAAACACTGAGGGGCTCATCTACAGCTGCCTGTGCAGCTGTAGGGTTTCCAATCATCCCTGACCAGCAACTATTAATACATAACTAAGTACCTAGGAAGATTTGACTAATAAAACTTTGCCCATAAGCTCATAAGAATGGTATCTAAATGTGAGCCATAAATTGGAATGGAATGAATTAGACTGACTTAAGGAATTGAGCATATATTCTCCATCCCTCATATCTGGCACTTAAGCGCCCATTGGGTATCTCGGGAATGAGGAATATGCATCTGCAGGCAATTCCACAACAGTCCCTTTCAGCAATCCCAGATTCCTCTATGCTGGGCAGTAAGTGATCATCCAAAATCTCCACATACCACTCAGCATCCATCCTCCCCTCAATCTCAGCAAGTTTTCCCACACCATTCCACCCTATACAATCCCATACTATGATGTTCCCACTCCCAAACTTCACAGTTTCATGTACCTCCCTATCAATCAGCCCATCCCCTACTTGCTTCCACACCTACTGGTTCCCATCTGATCCAATCCTGTTGATTCTAGTCTCATCTGACCAAGTTACCCTCTTCCAGTCCTCCACAGTCCACTCCCTGTGTCACAAAGCAAAGGCTAACCACTTCTTTCTGTGTACTGCAGTGAGTGATGGCTTTTTCTTCTTTGTAACAGGATTGAATGAGTACTGCTTGCATTTCTGACTGTTTGTGGGAAAACTGGGTGGGAGATGATGGTATTATTGTGTTTGGTGACCTGAACAACATTGGCAGCCTTCCCAGTGGTGATTTGGGTGAGGATTGATCATTTATCAGTGGGAGAGAGCTTGGGATGATGACCAGAAGAAGGAATTTGGTGATTAATGAGGAGTTATCAAAAGACCCTGGAGATAGTAGACCTTCCAACCAAGTCTGGAGGCAATATGACATGTAGGGTAACCATTGGAAGCAAGGAAGAGGATGTTTTCCCTCTGAGCAGAGGAGATGGGATGCATGTTGAATTTGGGGATCCTGAGAATGCTGACCATTCTTAAATACATTGGATCCAGGAACCATATAAGGTACAAGCATCCTGATAACCATCCATCAAGTTTCCCATGTCATGGGAACCAGGCATCATCAGATTATGATATTTCTGATGCCCAGTCAAATAATTGTCCCAATGAGTTCCCAAAATGATTGGCTGTATCTCCATGTAAACATCATCAAATCACATAATTCTTAATTTCACACATAGCCCTTAACAAGACCTCTCTTACATCTACCAATATATTGGCTCTGTTTGGCCTCATTGTGATGCTATGTGACCATGAGGTGGAAAGTACAAAACATTGGGACAAATTTTTGAGTCACTGTACTTCTAAACCATTTAGTATATAGGTGTTAAGAACTGAGTCGGAGCAGAGGCAGGGATAAGGTTGGGACTCAAGATAGAGTCGACCAAGGTTCGGGGTCGGGTTGCTGAGGAGGGCCGAGGCTCGGCAAATGGGTCGAATGGGACTTGGCTTCAGCTTATGTGCTGCACCAACTCAGAGTCCTGTCCCATATTTCGGACAAGGCCCGAGGTCACCCAAAGTTCAGGTGTGACCTTAGCAAGGGGAACGAAGGAGCGTAAGGATTAAAGTAGAATGTATTTGGGTATTTTAGTCGATATCAAAACTGACTGTCATGTACATGGATGAGTGGCTTATATACGAGAAGGTTCGGGGATCGGTGACCAAATGACCGAGGTCAGGGTTGTAAGCTACAAAGGGGGAAGATCAAATGCAAGGTAAGAATAGGTAAAACATGGTGGTTGGGGATTCGGGCCCAGAGGTCCAAGGTCTCGGGAATCGGTCAGGGACAGGTTCCGATGATAGGCAAGACTTGCATGTATGTTCACTAGTTCAATTATTGTATGTCTACTTGTTCAGCAAAAATGTAATAGAGGTTATTAGTAAGAATAGAAGTAGTGCATGACAAAGAAAAAGTACAAGAAAGGAAGCAAGAAAGGAGTATCTGACAAAGCAGATAAGCAAGAATGAGTCAAGATAGAGGGAAGACGTGTGGAGTAGGAATATTAGTACAAGAATAGAATAATAGTTAGTAATGACAAGAAAATTTTATCAAACATAGAACAAAGGAAAGGTTAGGTGAAAAAGATAATGTATCAGATAAAAAGAGCAAAAAGAATGTCCACTAATAATATTCCTCAATCTGTCTACTGTCTCCTAAGCAAATTGGATATAGGATGAGTCACTGTGTCATCCAGGTGGAATTGAAAAATAAGAGACAGCACAGGCTCTGAGGCCGTTTATGGACCTTTCTATGACTTATTAGCAAGTGGGGTGGAAAATGCAATCCCATTGGATTCTATGATGAAGAGTCAAATTAATGGGGGAGGATATTGGGTATAGTCCCTTGAATTCTGCCATGTATTCCTCTTGTCTTACATGATAGTGTACACATCTTCCCCACTGGAGGCATAGGAAAGTTTTGGTATTAAAAAAAAACCTATGAAAAAACCTTGAAAAGCAATTCATTCTTGTAGCATTCAGAACCACAAAAACCTAAGGAATCATTATGTTATATAGGGGTTTGTATTCCAGGAATTAGTAGAGAAAACTAAGATAAAACAGACTGAAGGTTGAAAAACCTTGAAACATGATCCTAGTTCTCATATTCAAGAATGCTATGATACAATTCAGCCACTTTTTTTGAGTTTTAAATTCTCATGATGGTAATTTCCTTATACCCCCAGTCTCTAAAAGGGGTGACCGGCATCCCCTTTAATATTAGACGATGGCGGTTGCCAATCATAGGGAAAATCCTGAAGAACATCCAAAAAGTTGAAATACTCTCATAGTCAACCAAGCTTTATGGGTTTTCCTCAAAATTTTCCCATGAAAATGCTTTCTTATGACCCTGACACCGTTTTCCAGAAGGTCCGAACATGAGAACCCGTTGTCAGGTAATACGCCACAGAAAATAAGATGTCTCAAAATTGGGCGGGTATTAGTATACTCAGCGAGATACACAAACTAGTGGCTGCCGAGGATTTATTACAAAATACTGTGGTTGCTGAAAATCTCAACCAGATGTTTGTGTACAAGTTTATTATGAGAGCTGGAAAATTACCATAAATGTGTTGGGCCTAATTAGGTACGTACCTGGACAAATTCTTTGCCGGTAGTCCCTGTTCCTCCGATTCTAGGCCTGAACAACGAAACGGTGCAGAAGCTCTAATATTCGGCCGGTAATGATATTTGTGTTATGACTTAAGAGACATCCATATTTAATTCTGAACCCCAACGACAACCAAACACTCACAGCTTTGACAGCTTGTGTTTCAGAGGCATACGTACCTCTCTTATCTTTGTTGCATCCGAAACCATTCACCTCGGCCAACGTGGGGATGTTATCACCTCAATATGTCTGATTAACCAAGCTCAGCCCTGTTGCATTGGTCAGCATCCCTCCATTGTCAATGTGTGGCGTTCATACTTTCCGCGCGAAAGATAGGAGTAGACACTATCCTCCCTTGGTTTTTCATAGCACAGCATGCTTCTTATCTCAAGATCATACAGTCGGCAAAGAGAAAAACATTGTACATTTAGAAGATCGCGTACATATCCAAGCATACGAGTCCTTTTGAGAAGATGTATAGTTGCTGTCCATTCCCGGCGATGCGTGCGAAGGCGGAGGATAAGGCCCAGCATAGTGACAGCAATCTTAATAATTCATGAGAGAGGCGTTCTGCTTGCGAGGGCCTCGCTTCTAATGCATGCAAAATCGTCGATAGACACAAGGCAGGTGTCGTAAAACGGTACATAATTCTGTCACGGTTTCTGAGTCTGGTCAGTCATAATCGAATATCACCTTGTTGCCTCCCTTAAATAAAATACTGAGATCTCCGTATGTACGGGTAACTTGGTGTGCCATTCGGGGGGGGGACAAAAATTCACACATAAACCATGATGAAATGCAATTTAGATGCTAGTATTACCTTGAAGTTGGTCGATCGACAGACAGGACATCCGAAAACTTCGCAATTCACTTTGATATACCCTTCTGCGCAGTGTCAATACATTTCTTGCGGCCATTGAGATGATCGGGGGAGAAATTTCCCTCATTCACAAGTAACCAAACATAATCTCGGCCATATTCAAGGTGCGGCCTCACTCAGTAGTGTCTCTTATAAGCAGCGCCCGGCAAGTATGACGCTTGGAACTTCCCCCATTCTTCTTGATGCCAAACACCTTGTACGAGGAAAATGCCAAATGAAATCTTCGTTCATAATGGTCCCCTACGGGAACGCCACCGCTCCATCAACAAAACATTAAAACAGTGACGAGGGAGAGCCAAAAACATTCTCGCGGAACTCCTCAACGTTGGATTTAAGCGCAAGTACCGTCAGGCTGGCATTTTTCTCCTTGTGGGCAACCTAAAGGAGTTGCGTCGGAACATAGGTCAGCATCATAGCGAAAAAAAACAATCTCATCGTAAAAAAGACATACAGCCGCCGCCGCAGCACGTGTAATTCGTATAACAGCAGGTTCCACCAGAGCACTGCATTATAAAAAGCTCAAATCAATCATTAGTGCAAAGAAAGGCATCATAAAACGTACACAGACGTCCCCAGTCAAGCAGCATCCCCCTCCTTCACTAGCAGAACACGGACCTATGGTTGAAAAGGTGGTTAACAGCTTGTATCTCGAGGACAAGTAGAGAACAAGTACTCCATCCCCTTGCGCAACTTCTTTTGGTAAGAGAGGACATCTGCAATGTTGAACCCGTGGCTGGAGTGGGTTCTTTGCCGACAACAGCTCCAGCGAGGAGTAGAGCAACAGAGAGGAAAGCCGAAAGTCTCATTGTTTCTCTGGCTGACCTTGCTCCATAGCAGACCAATATTTATACAGATTCCCATTCTATTTCCGCGAGGTGGCCATGTATCCAGGTACTAGACTGACTCATAACTCGATGTATCGGACTCGGGCATCGCGATCACCAAAAAGCAACAACACAATATTTTTACATAAATCTCCAACCCTGAGAACTCAGGAATGTCTTGGGCTATGCATGAAATTTGCGTTTATCCGAACGAGGGATGGATATGCATTTCCTGATTATAGCGATATTTTACTTGAAGACAGCATCTAGAGTCTAGACACGGTGACTACCTGCATCCCTTCAACAACGGAGATTAGACGAACATGCTACAAAATAATACGCGTGTGACTTACTTTTATTATCAATAACACTCCTGAGGCAAAATCAAAGAATAATGTCGATTCGCGACGTTGAAAGACACAATAATGAAGCGGGATCCAACACCTCGGCTGGTCAGTAATACAAAGGATCCATTTCCTATCCTCCGCAAACAAGCCCGGTCGGATAATTGGCCAGCCTGGAAATATTAGACCAGTAAGAATTTGGGGCTTAGGATAGACATCGTAGTGGTTGCAGAAATGGGGTCGGGTAAGACTTCTAGTTGACGCTTCGCTATCTTCCATATTTGGACAGTATAGGACGTGACGGTGATGTTCCCACCATCCGGTGAAAAGATAGTGGCCATCATGCAAGCTACATTCACATTGAGCATGGCCTCCAGCTTTCCAGTCGTTTTGCTATCCAATGCAAACGCAATCTGGCTGCCGTCTGGTGGGCAGATAAAAAGTGCCGCCCGTCCTACACGCGCCTAGAGTACGGTCTCCAATTTCCGGTCTCTGTGTCCCACACCCGGACAGTATCATCTGTGGGTGCAGACCCAATGCAGCTACCGTCTGGAGAAAAGATGATCGATTCCATCATATCTAAATGCCCTTCCAGCACTGCCTCGAACTCACCAGTCGTTGTGTTCCGTGTTCCATGACCGCACAGCATTGTCGCCGGAAGTAGATGAGATGCAGCTGCCGTCTAGCGAGGAAACGGCCTAAACGGCCTTTGAGAAAGGCCCTTGAATCGCCTGTCGTCGTGTTCCAGATCCCGACAGTATTGTCATCGGATGCAGAGGCAATCCTTCTAAACAACAATCTTTCATAAAATTCGAGGTTCTCAGCAACAAACCGTTGAGCATCGATGATTTTCAGCAATGAGTCGCGCTGCGTCTCTGGTCATTGAAGACAATTGTAAACACAAAAGAAAAGGCTTACCATAGCCCAACTTTCCAGTCTTTGTAAAGACTTGATCGCGCTATCCAAATGATTGACAAGACTTGGGCACTCTGTCCACTGCCGAACCTTGTTGTCAAAGAATGTGCTCAGTGCTTTGGTCAGATCCCCATCCCAGGAGCTCCCGTTCTTGTTTCAGTGACATGAGAAGCCGAAAATTACAAGCATATGCAAGATTGTCAGAATGTAGTCGTCGATGTTTGAAGATGGTATCTGGACGTTGCATTAACATGAGGCAGTGATAGGCTAGGTCATTAGGGGACTCAGGAGAGTCGAGGAAATGCTTCCCAGAGCGGTCACGGTCAGTGACGTAGTCGAGAAAGGAGGCGTGAAATGTCGTAATGTGCACACTGTCATCTCGAGAGAGACTTTGATATAAGTACGACAGGATAGACGACAAAGGCGCGCAAACCTTGTCGCAACTGAAACGCAATACCTCAGCGACAATCTTCCCTGTTTTGATACCTGCTGACTTGTATGCTGCCTGCAAGATGATACTGTAGACATGGTCCAATTGGTCCGTTTTAACGTCTAGTTTGTTGCAGAGTCACCAGTTACCTCCGTGAGACGGTCGCATGTCACCCACTGCCAACATATCCACATACAGTTACAGCGTAGATGAAAGGTTTGGCCGAAAGATGAACAAGAGAATCAAGCCGGTGTTTGGGTAGCCATTCATCTGATGACATTTCAAAGTCGCCTTGCCTCGCCGCCATCTCCTATAGAGGTTCACTTGCATAAATCTTGATATCCACATTGACGATATTCTCTTCGGCCATCGTGGAGATGAAACTTGGAAGAGGTATTGAAATCGTGGACTGAAAGTATTCCGGATCTGCTGCGCTGGACGGCTGGTAATAGAGAATCTTATACGAGTGGTGAATATTGCAATATGATAGATAGCATCCCGGAAGCTTTAGATTGACCTCATCCAGAGTACCAGCGACGACGACAACAAATCTGTTTTTGAGAAATTCCGCAGCAGCTTTGACGGGAGCGACAATGAGGTTGCGAAACTGATCTTCCCTGGGGCAGATTTCGGCATCGGAATCCTTCTTCACAATCTCCAAGAGAGACGGAGAAGATAAGCGTCGAGCCAGCTCATAAGCTAGTAGTCAGAAACATCCGAGCAACAGCCCTGTATTCTACCTGTGCACGAGAGCAAAAAAAGGTGGCTCCAAGCATCCCCAGCTTGTCCAATACCTCGCTGAAGGAGTAAGCAAGTGTGTTTTTCCACGTTCCAGCCATGCCACTCAGCCAATAAAACTTGGTATGCTCGGGGTTGGTTGCCCATGTGACGAAACCAACGAGGATCACTTGGACAATCGCCTCCACGGCTAGTCCAGTATCCAGCTACGCCCTCGATATCAGATAAGAATTGACCGAGGGTGGAAAGTGTCAAAGAGATAAGAAAGTGTGGGTGGCGTGTTACGATTTCGTTGGCATCCCTCGTGCCGCGGAATATCTTGTCGATGGTTCTTGATAATCAAGATAAAATGCTTCAAGCCTTCGTTCTAGATCCTGCCGTTTTCTCGACCCTAATAGGCTGTCTGAGAGCGTGAAATTTGAGTATGGTGTTTCGATACATTAACAAAAAAGCCACATACCTCCACGATGTTGATAACCCCCAATGATTGGGCAGCTATCAACTTAAGTAGAGCCAATGATGCAGAGATTTGGTCTACCATATGGAGTGCCGATGTTGAGGCTTCAAATATAGCACCCGCTGTGTCTGCCACACGACCACGAGGTTGTTTTCAGCGAAGAATCTCTCGTAGATATGACGCATCTTGTGTACATTCGAAGGATCCACTGGCCGGGATGGGTCCTACTGTCGCGGGTCGTGTGTAACGATAGACAAGATGGATAAAGCTGTACTCTGTCAAGCATCTGTCGTTAGCTCAGTCGATCTACTGGTTGAAAGCGGCCCTATTACTCTATGTTTCGACGAACGGATAGGGAAGGGTTGCGAGCCTGCACCGTGTCCGATGTGTCCGATCTCGTTCGCAACACCAGCTTTCTGTAGATGGGTCGAATGAGTCGTCTCCTTCTTTCCTCCGTCCCAGACACAACTGGCCACTTTAACCATGGGAGTTTCTGGCGCTGCGGACGTGATGGATGCAAAGTGTCGAGAAAAGGAGAAGATTGCTGAGTGGCTTTACATGGCAAACGTGACGGACAGCAGTGTCAAAACCATCGAGAATCCTCAATACTAGAAGGAGCAGTGTGAACAAATCGCATCACAGACGAGGCAAGGCTGCAGATAGAGGCATTGCCGAACGTCGCTAGAAGGATGCTAGGGTATGGTGGCACCCTCAGTTTTTCATCCGCATCGATTATGGTGGCGCTTAACTTGAAGCGCTTACTTTTGCACAGCTAACCAAAGCCTTGGGTCTTCAGAACGTATTTTCCTGAAGCCACTGTGCTACTAGTCAAATCATTAACCATGTTAAGCTATAACATCGGACCGAGGGTAACATTGAAATGACGAGAACTTCACAGCTGAACATATGCCAGATCACTCCCTTTCTTGACAGAGTACCAAAGGTTTCTTTCCGCTTACAGCTCTTTTTTTTTAATAGCCTGAGTTCCTTAATATGACAAGACAATCACAGGGCCCCGTTTGAGCAGGACGAAGTGGGTAGGTTGAGGAATAGTTTGGGTCGAGATATAAGCCTGATTTGCTAATATTGTAGATGGAGCGAAGTGACTAGGATAGGGCGACAGGGGCTTGGTCTCAATCCTGAGTCAGGGTCTCTGAGGTAACACTAGGTTAACACGACACCCATCATCTGAGAGTCAACGTTAAGAAGAAGGTATATTATACCGTGAAGATGATAAAAGGGTATACAACCTCGTCACGAGAAATAATCGGGCAGTTCCATACATTGATGAGACCATTAACTGACCAATGCACAGTGGCCGGAATATGTGCCTGCAAAGGGATGAAAAGTTCCTGGTTAAGACTGGTGTACTATTCTCGTGGAAAATCTTTGCAAAGAGTCTGGTGATCCTAACATGTAATGCTGTTGTAGATGCTTTTTGGTTTACTCTTATGAATGCTATTTTATGTTTGTTTCCCGTGGATCTGTGGTATTGCGTATAATAAGTAATGTAAGGGGGAAAAGCGCACTTTTTAAGGAAATGTCTTACTTTGCTCCTGTAGCAGTCGTTCAGCCAATTCCCAAATGTTCTCTTGTCCGTGGCACCAATTTTCCCACACCGTTACATCGAATTTGATTCGAATAAGAACCATTCTGGGATGTCCCTCATGTTGTAGTCTTTGGAGGAGGGATTTGAGCTGGATGCCCGTGTCGGGTTCGAAAAACCCAAGAGCACGGTCATATCTCATCGGCGCGAGGCCGACAACGCGAAGCTTCTCGAAGCCATGGAACCATGTAAGAAGCGTCCGTAGACCGTCATCAATCCAAGGTGACACCGTAGTGAATATATGACAGACAAAATGTGTGAGGTTTGGCATGCTGGCACTGGCCACAATCCCTGGGATGTGATGTGTGATTTTCTCCTCGGATGCGATGAATAGGTGGGTTATAGTCTGAAATGATGGGAGGTGGAGAAAAATACACTCTCGGGGCTCGTACACAGTGAGGTGAGTGAGCGAAGGAAAGAGGGGTAGCGATGAATAGTCCCCTGGGCTAAAAGGTGTAAAGGAAAGGCACCGGAGGGAGAGGAATTCCTGAGGGATGAAAAGGCGCATCTCTTTAGGGAGATAGAGATTCTGAATTGTATGGTGATAGTATCCCTTTCGTGCCCGTGCGCTGATCCCTGCCGTGAAGTTTCCTAGGTCACGATGGTCTCTGATTACGATGGTGCGGTAAAGGACTGGAATCGTCCATTGAAATACGTCTTTGGAGACAAGACATAACGCAAGTGCTGTTGGAGTGGATGTGGCAGCGAGCTCGAAAATCCTCTGAACGATCTCGACGGGCAAGCGATGCCATGGAGAGTGTAGTTCCGATGTAGGTGGTGGTTTGATTTTGCTAGACATGGAAGACAGGGCAACGACACTGTATATAAGACAGTTGTAGCTGACACTCTCGCATGCAGTCACTTGTCCTTATATACTTCCTGTGTGGAGGTCATAGGCGAACCCCACAGACACCCCACCCCACCATACACGAGTCAACATTACATCATTCCATATTTGCAAGAAAAATTGGCGAAAAGCTGTGCTTGATGCTAATTACAAAGGGTATTTAAACTCCGACTACTTGAGACATGGTCTAGTGTAGGAGATATGCACGTCTGTTGGTAGATCTATCACGGACCTGGTACCGAAGATGCCCTGAATTCAAGCTGCTGCCTAATTGTAGCTCTCAAATTTGCAGCCGGCTGTGCACTTCAGGGGTCGAGGTGAGCTGGATTTCATGAGCTGGCACCGAATGCTCCCTTGCTGTTTCTTTGACGCTGCTGGATTGAGATTTTTCTTAAAATTCACATAAGCGCGCTCTTCCTTCAAGTAGCGCCACTGAGCGGTACAAATTACGTCGCGTCATACGTTCTGACATGTTCGATGTTGTATAGCGTATTTTCTGTCGCATACATGATTTGTCTACTGTTTACAAGCTAGTCTACATTACATATGGATGATATGCCTCTGGATTATCTCGTGAAATCTCTCATTTTCAACTCTGGAGACATAGCTCCACTTTAGGGTCTGTGTATATGAACAACGAGTGTCTCATTCCTCAATATCTTGTAGTAAAATTTAGGTTCACTCGATCCGACTCTGAGTCTTAACATCGCCGTAGTTATTGGCTTAGTATGAATTCTATTGTTCCCACAACACTTTTTTGTCTCATGCAGTTTTATTGTTTCTGCAGTAACTTTTATATTCCTTTTCTCGTCACATAAAAGAGAAATAACCGAGACAATAAACTGCGTAGCATATATAGTGTACTTAGATAGATGTACTGCTCCAGTTCGCTCCGCTGTAGCTTACATTGTTCAAGTTGTTTTTACAATATATCTTGGATCAGCTCAGTGACCCGCATTATCCGCTTGTGGTATGTTCCAGATGAGTTGCGAAGAGGTATCCGAGCTAGTCAAATTACACCGTGCCCTCCGCCCCCTAAAGTCAGAGGATTAGTGCACCCTGCCTGAGTAGCTCGCTGCTTATAGAAATAGATGTAGAAGTTTCCTGCATATGCTATGTTCTTCTTCATGCCAATTGGATGATAGGACACTCGTTGACAGCAGAGAGAGACTCGACTATTGACCCTATACCATCAACCTACCAACAGCGCTGTAAATATCTTGTTGGCGAAGTTCAGTGTAATTTCTTGATGTGCACTTTGACCATACAAAGTGCAATCTCCCCTATATTTAATGTGACTTCTTGCCTTCATGTCAAAACTGTGGTGAACGAGAGCGAACGGTCTTCCACAAGGTTTCACGGAAGAAGCGTCGAGCTTCTAGAGTGACCAAGAGGGTTAGAATCTTGCAAGCCACTAAGCTCAAGAGTGTAGGTTATCAATTCCATCATGTAACATATCTCGTATGATAAGTGGAGTAGAGTTGCGATTGCTGACTGGACTACGACGCCCCATACTCTACGGCCTTACTCGGGTGACTATTCGCTCCCTCAACTGACAGGAACGGATGCCGCTAAAAGTGTAGGGTGGCGACACAGATGAGCAACAAGCTGATACATTTCTCTTGATTCGCATACTGGGCTGCATACAGTCCTGAGGGTTGCTCCACGAAGTCATACGTCTTGCGAAACACGCAAAACCAACTTTCCAGCATGATTTTCTTTATGATAGTCCTTCATCAATGTTTCGACATCCTTCAACGGATATGTTCGCGTCTTAACTTCAATACCTACAAGCAGTTGAGAGTGAGAGGCGTCTTGGAATTAGAAACACAATAAATACCTTTCTCTGCAACAAGGTCGACCATCTCTTTCGCCATCTCACCATCACTGAGCAGAGAGCCCTTTATAGTCAAGTCACGTAAAATAAAGTGGTTGTAATGGATAGGCTGCAAAGAATAAGTATACGTATGGGACATTCCAGTTCCTAGGTTGATATGATCCCACTTACAATAGGCTCGAATGGTCTAGCACAATGTGAGCGATAGCACCTATGAGGCAAAATATGATAACATACTGCCCGATCACTACAAAGGTACCGTGCTTCTTTGTCAGCTTAAGGCCATACTCATACGCGGGGATCGCATCCGTTGCCATCAGGGTGGCGTCCGCCCCTCCACCGATCTCACTTAGAGCATACTCGACTCCCTTCGTAGCATCGATCGCATAATCCTGCAAACCATGAGTGTATGTGACGAGTTCCATAGCATACAACAGTCTTACCGGAGCATATTTGAGTTGTTTCACAAGATCTAAAGGTGCTTGCCGCGAGTCCACAACCACAACTCGAAGTCTCATGCATTTGGCGAACTGCACACCTAGATGACCTAAGGCCTAGAAGTCTCTTAGCAACGTTTCAGTTGAGCACTCATTGTCTAATGTGACTTACGCCTGCACCAATGATTGCAACGGTCTGGCCACGTTGTAGGTTGGCCGTCTTCAATCCACAGTATATTGTCGCTCCTGTTCAATAATACCTGTTGAGTACCTTGTGAACTACACTATTAAAGCTGATTCCCACCAGCACACATGAGCGGCGCGGCAGCTTCAAACGTGAGATTGGACGGTAATGGCACCGTATACTTGCAATCTGCAACCATATACTCTGCAGCAGCACCGGTTGACGTCACCCCTGGCCTAGCCACACTGTCACAATATTTTGACAACCCCAACTCGCAATCCGAACACTTTCCGCACGGGTTCTTTACCGCCATACTTCCTACGCGGTCTCCGACCTGAAAAATGGGGTAAGCATATGCACCGTAGCACGATAATGCACATCAGAACGTTACTTTGACATTGGACACCTGTGATCCAACCGCAACGACTGTACCAGTTCCCTCGTGGGATGGAATAAGTGGCAGCTTGGACCCTGGTAGCATCATGCTCTCGTATTCGCCATTTTGAACCATCAGCTCTGTATGACAGTATCCAGCCACCGCAACCTTGATGAGAACTTCGTTGTCATGTTCGATCTTTGGCACAGGAATGTCGTTAGAATAGTGGTAAGGTTTCTTGAACTCTATAATCTGGAGACCTTTCATCGTGTTAGGTACTCCTTGGGTAGCCATATCCTGAGCGAGGTTAGGGTGCACGCTTTGCGATTTTACGAGGTGAGTGACGATTCTACGAAGAACATTTTGACGAAGGCGTTATATATAAGCCATTATCCCGTGTGACCCTAACTCCCGTTTCTGGTGTTAAATTGCATAGCGCTCCGTAGATCGCAGGATGACGCTTTTTGCTTCGTAAATCTCAGTCCAGGGTATAAACACTGTCCCTGATGCTCACCACATGACACGAGATTACGTGCAACCTTACCACTTGGTGGGTCATCCAATTTTCAATTTACCGCAATTTAGAAGCGTTCGCCCATCTTTGCACTGGATTTCTAATCGTGTGAGTCATTTTTCAAGTCACAGTGCAGTTTTGCTCACAGTCATGGATGAACTTTGCAAAGCAACGGTGAAATAGCTGCTGACTAATTTCTGGTATTTATTTCTTCCAGAAATTCCAGAAAAAAAAACTGAATCTGGCTATTACCTAAATGCTGCCTCGGCACAATTGACCTTTGTCCAAAAAAAATCAACATGTAAGCTACATCTCACTAACGGTCAGCTGCTGGTAATTTCTCCGGTTCACGTCTTTATCCACTTGAGAAATAAGGGTTACGCCATACTTCCTGTTAAATATAAGTGATACAAAAGATTGGCTGTCTTGGAGCAATATGGAGTCATGTCAAAGCACTATGTACACATGATAGGAGTTACATTGCTTACAGAGAAACTAAGCTGAGTTTCATCCACATAGGTTGTGTTGCTCCAGCTTGACTTTGGCTCATAACAAGCTAAGCCACCACCACCACCACAATATTCACAATGGGTAGCCAAACCAGTTTAGGAAGGAAGGCTACTGTGTACAGGCTTTGAGTTACAAACCTAAATTGAACTCATCATAATGTCCTCTGATAAAAAGACCGTGCCTTCACTTTGGTCTCACTTGTACAATGTGACACAGCTAGCCATGTGTTTCTATTAGGCAATGAGCACTGCTCTATGTAAGCCTCAAATGAGGTTGGAGTACTCACTCAAAGGTGTAGTTGTCCAGAGACTGTTATGCAAGGTAGTTCATGACAAGTTGGCAGGTTTGAGCAAAGCAAACTAGTAGACATACAATAATTGAACTGGAGAACATACATGCAAATGAGCTACCTATATACCAAACATTTAGGTTCACTTGATCCGACTCTGAGTCTAACGTCACCATAGTTATTGATTTAGTATATATTCTATTGTTCCCACAACTCTTTTGTCTCATGCAGTCTTATTGTTTCTGCAGTAACTTTTATATTCCTTTTCTCGTCACATAAAAGAGAAATAACCCAGACAATAAACTGTGTAGCATATATAGTGTACTTAGATAGATGTACTGCTCCAGTTCGCTCCACTGTAGCTTACATTGTCTAAGTTGTTTTTACAATATATCATGGATCAGCTCAGAGACCCGCATTATACGCTTGTGGCTTGTTCCAGATGAGTTGCGAAGAGGCATCCGAGCTAGTCAAATTACACAGTGCCCTCCGCCCCCTAAAGTTAGAGGATTAGTGTACCCTGCCTGAGTAGCTCGCTGCTTATAGAAATAGATGTAAAAGTCTCCGGCTCATGGTACGTTCTTCTTCATGCCAATTGGATGATAGGCCACTCGTTTACAGCAGAGAGAGACTCGACTATTGACCCTATACCACCAACCTACCCAACAGCGCTGTAAATATCTTGTTGGCGAAGTTCAGTGTAATTTCTTGAACAGGATATGCTCTTTGACCATACAAAGTGCAATCTCCCCTATATCCAATGTGACTTCTTGCCTTCATGTCAAAACTGTGGTGAACGAGGGCGAAGGGTTTTCCACAAGGTTTCACGGAAGAAGCGTCGAGCTTCTAGAGTGACCAAGAGGGTTAGAATCTTGCAAGCCACTAAGCTCAAGAATGTAAATTATCAATTCCATCATATAACGTATCTCGTATGATAAGTGGAGTAGAGTTGCGATTGCTGCTGGAGTACGACACCCCATACTCTACCGCCTTTACTCGGGTGACTATTCGCTCTCTCAACATACAGGAAAGGATACCGCTCAAAGTGGAGGTTGGCGACACAGATGAGCAATAAGCTGGTACATTTCTCTTGATTCGCATACTTGGCTGCATACAGTCCTGAGGGTTGCTCCACGAAGTCATACGTCTTGCGAAACACGCAAAACCAACTTTCCAGCATGATTTTCTTTATGATAGTCCTTCATCAATGTTTCGACGTCCTCCAACGGATATGCTCGTGTCTTAACTTCAATACCTACAAGCAGTTGAGAGTTGAGAGGCGTCTTGGAATTAGAAACACAATAAATACCTTTCTCTGCAACAAGGTCGACCATCTCTTTCGTCATCTCACCATCACTGAGCAAAGAGCCCTTTATAGTCAAGTTACGGAAAATAAAGTGGTTGTAATGGATAGGCTGCAAAGAATAAGTATACGTATGGGACCTTCCGGTTCCTAGGCTGATATTATCCCACTTACAATAGGCTCGAATGGTCTAGCACAATGTGAGCAATAGCACCTATCAGGCAAATGTGATAACATACTGCCCGATCACTACGAAGGTACCGTGCTTCTTTGTCAGCTTAAGGCCATACTCATACGCGGGGATCGCATCCGTTGCCATCAGGGTGGCGTCCGCCCCTCCACCGATCTCACTTAGAGCATACTCGACTCCCTTCGTAGCATCTATCGCATAATCCTGCAAACCATGAGTGTATGTGACGAGGTCCATAGCATATAACAGTCTTACCGGAGCATATTTGAGTTGTTTCACAAGATCTAAAGGTGCTTGCCGCGAGTCCACAGCCACAACTCGAAGTCCCATGCATTTGGCGAACTGCACACCTAGATGACCTAAGGCCTAGAAGTCTCTTAGCAACGTTTCAGTTGAGTACTCATTGTCTAATGTAACTTACGCCTGCGCCAATGATTGCAACGGTCTGGCCACGTTGTAGGTTGGCCGTCTTCAATCCACAGTATATTGTCGCTCCTGTTCAATAATACCTGTTGAGTACCTTGAGCGCTACACTATTAAAGCTGATCCCCACCAGCACACATGAGCGGCGCGGCAGCTTCAAAAGTGAGGTTGGACGGTAGTGGTACCGTATATTTGCAATCTGCAACCATATACTCTGCGGCAGCACCGTTCACTGTCCCACCCAACATGGAAATACTGTCACAATATTTTGACATTCCCAACTTGCAATCCGAACATTTTCCGCACGGGTCCTTAAATACTAGGCTTCCTACACGATCTCCGACCTGCAGAGAAGTAGGGACCTACGGTGGCATGTGATGCACAAGACTACGTTACCTTCACATTGGACACTTTTGATCCAACAGCAATGACTGTGCCAGTTCCTTCATGGGATGGGATAAGTGGGAGCTTGCATCCAGGTGGCATCATGCTCTCAAATTCGCCATTTTGAACCATCATGTCTGTGTGACAGTACCCAGCCACCCCAACCTTGATGAGAACGTCGTTTTCTTGTACGATCTTGGGTACTGGAATGTCTTTCGAATAGTGGTAAGGTTTCTTGAACTCCACAATCTGCAGGCCTTTCATCTTGTCCGGTATGTGTGGGGTCGACATATCGAGCGTATGATGCTGGTGCACTCTTTGCGATCCTAGAAGGGGAAGGGGACGGTTCGATGAGAAATATTTCAGTGAGAAACGTTATATATCACCTACTATTCCGTGTGACCCTACTTCCCTTTTCTGGGGAGAACTCTCTGCGACTTCTTAGCAGGTTATTGGCTCTTCTATTTTCCAACTGCCTTACTCGGGTGTGCGCAACTCATCGTCTTTGCAATGAATTTCCAACAGTGGCTGGCTTTCAAGATAAGTCCACTGGTTTTGCCGCAAGTCATGTAAACCTTCCGTCTTGATATGATCTGATTACATAAACAGTTACGGTACGTTGTAATATTCTAACTTTCCCTCTCTCTACCACGATGACTCGTTCGCACCAATATTCTTCAAGCGGAATGAATTTCATTTACATATTCAGAGGTTACATCTTGGTAAATCTGGTACTGAACTGGCTTCAACTACACGGCGGTCTCTTTCCCGTCCCCATCTCTCCATGCACTTTCTCGGCTTTGTAGCAGACAATGATTTATTCTATATATTAAAGCAGCATTGTGGTCCCTGTGGGCGCGCTTATCTAATAAGCTGAGTTTCAATCTGCGAGCGCGCCGTCCTTAAGCGCCGTCCCCACCTGAGCGCCCAGCATCGTTAAGATTTCGAGTCGCCCGCGCCATCTATTCTATATTCTAGCTGTGCTGGTGACCTTCGGCCACCTGGCACTGTTGGAGTTAGAACCGGTAAGCCTAGAACGCAGTGTCATGTGGGACTCTGTAGGCATCTAGGTTATAGTTGCTTAGTAATCCTAGCAACTAACTAGCGTAGTTTTAATTACTAAGCCCTCAGTGAACTTCCCATTCACTGAGGTGCGTATTTTCTTATCTGCCTGGATACACAAGTACTTACTACTTTGTAGCCTTGTGTGTTTAGGTACAGTAGCAATATATGCTCAGTGAACTTCCCATTCACTGAGCCTTGTGTGTTTAGGTATTGCTCTTATTTCAACAGGTTATGGGCCCCGCAGAGCCTAATATGCATTCATCAACCTCCAAGTCATTTGCCGTCCCCAAGCTTGCCCGAGACAGCACAAACTGGGTTACCTGGAAGAGTCAGACATTAGCCACACTGGCGTCGACACGTGGTGCCAAACG
>QMFG01004024.1:4098-20800 GCA_003314545.1 Ramaria sp. MG151
CGGACCTCCAGGCCCAAATCCCCGACCACCGTGTTTCACCTATTCTTACCTCACGTTTGATCTTCCTCCTTCGTAGCTTACGACCCTGACCTCAGTCATTCGGTCACCGATCCCCAAACCTTTTCATATATAAGCAACTTATCTGTGTACATGATAGTCGGTTCTGATATCAACTAAGATACCCAAATACATTCTACTTTAATCTTTACGCTCCTTCGTCCCTTTTGCTAAGGTCACGACCAAACTTCGGGTGACCTCAGGCCTCGTCCAAAATATGGGACAGGACTCTGAGCTGGCACCACACATAAGCTGAAGCCAAGTCCCATCCAACCCGTTCGCCAAGCCTCGGCCCTCCTCGGCAACCCGACTCCAAACCTCGGTCAACTCTACCTTGAGTCCCAAACTTAACCCTACCTCCGCTCCGACTCAGTTCTTAACACAGATGTGACACAATACATCTGTCAATTTCTATATTATGTCCTACCCATCGCTTCTCAACCCCTTCCAAATCATAGTGACCCTCCATTGATTGCCTTTATCAAAACAAATACAGACCAATTTTTGCCTTTCCAGGAACTAGCCAGGTCATGGCATATTCAGAATACTACATGAAAAAGCCATGTGGGTTATTCAGTGCACTCCTATTCAGGTGAGTGACAATGTCCACAAAAGCCATTGAAGACAATCATCATAACTGCTTTGACAGCTTGGCTTCATGGCAAAAATATGTAGAAGAAGTAAAAGACATAAAATGTGAGTTATTGCTTCCACAATAAAGCATGGCAAATTTTCTGACTCCATTCAGAGGGAAGGTATGTCTGCAGATCAGATCCTTAATGGCATTCTCCATTGCAATTGATATTTCATTACAAATGTTATACCTCAGGCCACAACCTGTGAAATAGGTCACATCATCCACAGCATTAGCAGAGGGTCTTACAAACAGATGCTATGGCTTGGATTAATTGAAAAAGACAGCACTTCTACAGATTGTGCAGATGCATATACAGATCTGTATACATGTGTACAATATGAGCTTACAGAGGATGAGAAACAGTTGATACATTTTGATATTTACAAGCTTGAGCATTCACTTTGTAAACTAACATGCCTAGCCACTAGACTCAGCTATATGGAAAACTAGAGAGGAATGTCTTCTTAGTTTTATTGATGCCATGTACTATGCACTGATAACAGCATATGGTAAAATCATGGTTATTCATTATCTATTTCTAAACTGAATAACAGCCATAGGAAAACAAGTTTCATTATTTCACATAGCATACAGCACCAAAGTAATTAGGGTTAGGGTTTAGCTTAAGACAGCTCTCTTGCTTTAACCAGGAACCAATAACGAAAAATAACAAGTCACCTTGGTAAAATGATATACAGCCTATATGATCCACTAATGATCAAGAGAGAAATTTTGGAATTGGGTGGAAAATTGGATTACTAAACAACAGGATACACAAGTATCCAGAGTGGAGAGATTGACATTTTTCAATATACCCACAAATTGAAAACACTATTTATTTATGCCAACCATTCCTAGACCCAACATCCACATTCAGTTCACAAGACCCCAGGGATACACTTGATTTCCCAGAAGGTTATTAAATTTGTATACTAGGATATGGTTATTAGAGTCAGACATTGAAAAGTAAACAACTTGTAATGATGCCATGGGAACGGCTCATATAAAGTATATTTGTGGGAATGGGATATGGACCATGAGAACAAACAGCAGATTATGTGGGGGGGTAATATAGAAAAGACCTCTTCTCCCTTACAGGGAATTGCAACTTGTTTAATTCACAGACTGCTAAATCTATTTCCAATCCTGATGGAATTAATATGAGTATACTAGGCAATACAGAAACTAATGTCATAGTATCTACAAACTTACTATGCAGAATGATAAACTCCCTCAAAGCTGATGTGGTTTGCAATCAAAAGATGGTCCAGGTCTAATCATATGTGCTACATTGGACTCAGTATGCAATACAATAGTGCCATCTCCTCACTGTTGTAAATTATTGGAAATGAAAACAACATAATTTATAAATGAAGGAGCTTGCCTTCTTTCATTCCATTGTATATAGGCATGCCAGTCATTTGAAGTGTTGCAACATTTCAAAGGATTGAAAATAACCAATGGATGTAAAACAGATAAATACCAAGCAGTGTCTGTTGCAATTTACTTATGCAACTGTTGTGATTGTATAATTTTCTGATAGTCCATTCTTTATAGTAATTTACCTATATCCTAATTTCCTTTTGAACCTATTATTTGGAGCTTCATAACTGAATTAACTGAAGATAATGTGAAATGATAAAGGTCACCTGTTATCAACTTCCAATTTATCAGAATTGAATTATAAGTGATAAGAGTTGTAGATGAATGTGTGGTTAGTTCAAACAATCATAGATGTTGCTAGTGGTAATAGAATGACATTCGAAATGGAATAGAAGTCCTATAGTAAAAGCAAATGGCCTTCAGAATGTTTGTGAAAGGATACATAATTCCAAAGAGATAGATATTCTGGAGGAATTCTATCTTGTGAGCTGAATGGGCTTTTCAGTGCATTGTAATGATTATGAATGGTCCACTCACCATTACCTTTACTCCTCTGAAAACATGTCTTCCAAAGACTTCACTTCCAGTCCAAACTGATGTCATGATGGTTAAGATCATTCACAGGCCACAACGTCACCCTCTATCAGATTGCTTCAAGCTTCAATCCATAACTTGATGTCTAGTGAAATAATCAATAATCAGGTCTGATCACCATCCTTTCTTCAAAACGAACACCCTGACTATCCCCATCACTATCCCCATCTTTCCAAATAAACTTAATGACCGAGCCGATCCTGCTCATCCAAAGCTTTGATGACAGGCCATATCATCAGACTATATGGGAGAAGCATCCCCAACACTCAGGAATATTACCCAAAGGTTTTTCATAAGGAGATACCTACCCAAAGAGCCATGCAATTTGGAAACATTTCAGAATGTATCTCTTATCAAGTTAATATTTTTCTACATTTACAATTTTCCTACCTCCCTTGTTCTTTATTCCTATCGCTTTTAATTAGCATACATGTACCTTATCTACCATTGAATCCTCACAGACACTTTCTCATTTGCTTCCCTTTCCAAACTATTTGGTATGTAGGTAGCACATTTGCATGTATGTTCCCTAGTTCAATTATTTTACATCTGCTTGTTTGTCTTGCTCAAACTTGCCAATTCATCGTGAACTACCTTGAGCAAAAGTCTTCTGAATATCAACACTCTCGAGTGAGTATTCTAACCTCACCTATCTTAACTTAACTATACTTTGAAAGAATGTAATATTACTGACTGTGTTTGACATGAACTGAAAAGTCCATTTGACTCACAAGATAGAATTCCTTCAGAACATCTATCTCTTCAGAACTATGCAATCTTTCACAGATGTTCTGAAGGCCTTTGGCTTTTACTGTAGGACTTCTATTCAGTTTTGAATACAGTTTTATCATTACTAGTAACATCTCTGATTGTTTAAACTAACCACACATTCATCTGCAACTCTTATCATTCATAATTCAATTCTGACATCCATGATGACTACAGCCAATGATATTACATTGTTTCAAAGTGTGTTTAAGTTAGGAGTACTCACTCCAAGGTGTAGTTGTCCAAAGACTTTTTGTTCAAGATAGTTCATAATAAGTTAACAGGTTTGAGCAAGGCAAACAAGTAGATGTACAATAATTGAACTGGGGAACATACATGTGAGTGTGCTACCTACAGTGACTCACAAAACTGAGTCAATATTTGGTGCTTTTGGACTATTCATTGAATAGCTTTGAATGTAAAACATATATGAAAAAAGTGTTGGTGCATCAAAGAAAGAATCTGATCAGGGCTATGCAATCATTAAAAAATTATGTAATTCAAATCAATGGCCCATTGACTCAGTTTTGTGAGAGGGTATCAGGGAAATAGTAAGTTGCAATTCTAGTACTTGGTATTGCCCCCTTAGCCTTAATTGCTGCCTCAAGTCTTCTGGGCATGCTCTCTATCAGATTCTGACACACCTCTGGTGGTATGTTATTCCATACCTCCTCTACTCTCTTGTCAGAATCCAAATATCAGTGATAAAAGTTGTAGATGAATGTTGTGTTAGTAATTCTGTTTGGAAATGTTTCCAATGATAATAGAATAGTATTTGAAAGTGAAGATAAATCCTACAGTAAAATCAAATGGCTTTCGGAACGTTTGCGAACAAAATGCATAGTTCCAAAGAGATAGAGGTTCCAAAAGGATTCTATCTCGTAGATCAAATGAACTTTACAGTCCATGTCGATTAAGCCAATAATCTCACATTCTTTGAAGTGGGTTAAACTAATAAAAGTAGAATTGGAGTGCTTACTCAAATATGAGGTTGTTGTTCCAGGTGATTTTAGGACAATTTGACAAGTTTGGGTAGAAAAATCAAGTTGACATACAATAATTGAACTAAGGAATATACATGTGAATGTACTAGCTTTTATACCGAATGGTCTGGAAGAGTGAGCGAATGGAAAAGGGTCTGTGAGGATCGGAAAGTAGCTAAGGTACATGTATACTAATTAAAGGCCATTGAAAACAAAGAACAAGGGTGGTAGGAAAATTGTGAATAGAAAAAATGATTAATGAACTAACAATAACTCTTGAAACATGTTTCCGAATCGCATGGCTCTTCGGGTAAAGTTATCCGTCCTTGAATCCTTTGGAGAGTGATCCTGAGGGTCTATAATATTTATATCATGAAGCCTAATGATATAAAATGTCATCGCAAGCTTTGATGGAGTGGAGGTACCTCAATCAATAAGTTCATTGTGAAAGATGGGGATAGTGATGGGGATAGTCAGGGTGCTTCTTTTCCAGAAAAGGTTATGATTGGACCTGGTTATTGATTGTTTCACTAAACACCAAATAGAGTGACTGATGAGCTGTATTGAGTGACCGGATCAAGTTTATGCAATGTGCCTGGATGAAATGATTCGAATTCCGAAGGAAGATCTTCAGATAGAATGTGTCTGGAGGTCTCAAATATCATTCGTGACATCTCTCCCAAATTTTCCAAACTCCCTTGGGTGGTGTTGGATACTCCTTAAGCCTGCTTTTTGCATGATCCCAGATGTGCTCAATAGGATTTAGGTCTGGAGACTGTACAGGCCAGTCAAGGAGAGTGATATTGCTGTTTTCCATCCAGTTCTTGGCCTTCTTTGACTTGTGCTTTGGGTCATTGTCCTGTTGAAAAATTACCTATTCCTCAGGAATTCAACTTTCCTCTAGGCTGCACAGCAGGTGGTCCTCCAAAATGTACACAAACTGATCAGCATCCATCTTCACCTCAATCTCTGCAAGCTGGCCAACACCATTCCATCCCATACACCCCCATACCATAATGTTTCCCCCTTCAAACTTGACTGTCCCCTGCACCTCTCTCTCAATCAACCCCTCCCCCTTCTGTTTCCAGACCTACTGCCTCCCATCTGACCCAAACCTGTTGATTTTGGTCTCATCTGACCAAATGACCCTCTTCCAGTCCTCTACAGTCCACTCTCTGTGCTTCAAAGCAAATCCCAACCTCAGATGTCTATGCCTTGCACTGAGGAAGGGCTTTTTCTTCTTCACCACAGCCTTGAATGAATATTTCCTGAGACATCTTCTGACCGTTTCTGAGGAGACTGGGTGGGGGATAATTGTATTGATGTGTTTGGTGACCTGAGTAGCATTGGCAGCTCTGCCAGTAGCAATTTGTGATAAAATAGCATGTTGATCTCTAGAGGAAAGCTTGGGGAGACATCCTCCAGAGGAGCAGGGCTGGTTGGGATGGAGAGTTCTGAGAGTCCTGGATGCTGTGGACTGGCTGAGCCCAAGTTCTGAGGCAATAGTGCAAGTGGAATGACCATGAGAAACCAAGGAGAGGATGTTTTCTTTTTGAGCAGAGGAAGTGGGGTGCATTGGAGTGTAGTGAAGTTCTGTACATGTTGGAGGGGATTAAATACCTTAATTTGAGTTGTCATGAAAGATAAGGTTACCATAGTAACCATCTACCATCTATCAAGGATTTCATGTTATATAATAGATGGAGCATCAGATTCTGATTGTTCTGATACCATCTCACAAAAATGAGTCAATGGGCCCTTGATTTGAATTGCCTATATCTTCATCACCCATGATTGGAATTATATAATTTCTTAATGGTTGCATAGCTGATCAGATTCTTTCTTTTATGCACCAACACTTTTTTCATATATGTTTTACATTTAAAGCTATTCAATGAATAGTCCAAAAGTACCAAACATTGACTCAGTTTTGTGAGTCACTGTATTATCTACCCTTCACCACTCAACATTCATCATCCAAAACCTTCAGAACATCCCTTATTGTCAGTGACATTTATTGGTTTGAACTCCAACGTGCACCAGCTGATTGCTGTGCCAATTAGTCAGCAACTCAACCATGATTGTCCAATTATCCAACAGGGATCAGCTTAATCTTAATCTTAATATAGATATATTCATTTATATTTCATATCAAGGAGTATCTGACAAAGCAGATAAACAAGGATGAATCAGGATATGGGGAAGAAGTGTGGAGTGGGAATATTAGTACAAGAATAGAATGAGAGTTAGTAATGATGAGAAAAAGTTATCAAACATAGAACAAAGGAAAGGTTAGGTGAAAAAGATAATGTGTCAGATAAAAGAACAAAAAGAATGTCCAAAAATATTTCTCAACTTGACCACTGTCTCTTAAGCAAATTGGATATAGGATGAGTCACTGTGTCATCCAGGTGGATTGACAAATCAGAGACAACACAGGCTCCAAAGGCTGTTCATGAACCTTTCCATGAATAGTTGACAAGTGGGGTGGAAAATGCAATCCCATTGAATTCTATGACGAAGAGTAAGCTGAATTGATGGGGGAGCAAATGTCTCTGGCTTCCATGGGTATGGCACATATTCTTCTATCTTGGTGACATTGTAGAGAAGGTTGTTGAATCAGGGTGATTGGTATGGGAAGAGGGGATGCAACTGGCTGTCCTTGTGGACCATGTTGGCAAGCACCATCAATTCTACACCATATACTTTCCTTGCTATGCTCAGTACCCACTGGGTTCGTTCATGACAATAATGAGATCCTTGGAAAGCTTGTCGGCAAGTGACTCTGGCTCTGGGCAATCAATTATCCCAGATCTCCTGCTGACAGAAACAGACACCTGTTCTTTGTGGACCTGTCAGTAGTTGATGCTGGGCTCTCTGATGGATTCAGGTGGTCGAGGAGTCGGACTATACATCAACTGTGCCACCTCTGGGTCTTCTGGAACAACGTCCTCCTGCAACCCTTCCACAGTAATCATCACCAACGTATCCGTCCATCACAAAGATCTCTCTTTCTCCATGCACAACATGTTCCTCGACCTTGAAGATAACAAATTTTTTGTTGGTTGAGACGTCTTGTGGAACTGAGCTTGAAGACAAAGACAATATTTTGGTACCCAGAGATGGAGCCTTTTTCCCATGCGATAGGCATCTAGATCATGAAATAGGGGTTTTCGAACATGACACGAGGGTAACCATCAGTAACGAAGAGGGAGCATATTTGGAGCATATGGAGGGAAGCCAGTCAAGCACAAGATGATACACTGGAGAGCTTAGTTTTTTGTTGTGAGGGGGTTACCTTTCAACGAGTAGCCTAGAGGTTATTTAAGTACGCTTTGCGCGAAGAACGTCTGTGGGTGGCGAGACACCTCGCACGTCTTCACATGGTGAACATGTTACAGGTGGCAGTGTGGGCACATCTCCAGCACATCTCCCATAGCACACATGGAATGGACACAGCTGACCAGAAAATCAGAAATCATCACCGAACCCAGATTTAAGATTGAGAGCTTTCTGAGTGGAAGCAGATGAATTAGTATACGAAGATAACACATATGAGTGGGTATGAAAATGAAACCCACATGAGATGAGGGTGGTGTCAGGTGAAACAAAGCCGTGACTAGGCAGGAGAGTTGTGTGGTCGTTCTTGAAAATATGACCGCAGATGTGCCAAGTATAGTTGTTGGACGCTGGGTTGTTGTGGATGGGGGACTTCAAGTTCGTGACTGTCATAAATGTATCCTTTCCTATACCTTGCTACTTATTGTCTCGTTTATCAAATCCAATCACACTGCGTCTCCTCTTTCTACCCGATATACGCACTGATTCTCCCCACTAGCAACATTGAGCCTACCTGATGTTGTTGTGGACGCTTTGGTCATGTAGGCTCCACTTGTATCTACGTGGCTTGTTCTTACTATACAT
This sequence comes from Ramaria sp. MG151, assembly GCA_003314545.1. Taxonomy (NCBI): domain Eukaryota; kingdom Fungi; phylum Basidiomycota; class Agaricomycetes; order Gomphales; family Gomphaceae; genus Ramaria; species Ramaria sp. MG151. The sequence goes on from QMFG01004024.1 coordinate 12,445, forward strand.
CCGCTGTCAGTGTCTGTGTCCGTGTATGTGTCTGTGTTTGAGACTTTCTGAGTCTCCACTCTTTCTCTATAACATCCAACACCTGAGTCCATCGTGAACTGGTCAGTAACTGCATCACGCATGAGTCAAGTTATAATTGCAAGGCACAATTACCAATCGAGTCGACTCAACAAAGTCGCATCTCATCAACCTTAAGCCCCTATGTAGTAACGAGCGAATACATCATCCTCTCGAGATCAACGTCCCATATTCATTACCATCCATTATGACGCAGAGAAATCAAGGGTCTCTCTTTAATATACCTTTGAGTCTTCTCAGTTTTTATATGTACGAGTCCATGATATTTCGCTGGCCCCTTACACTCATTGTAGATAAAAATTTTCACAAGACGTCTTTCCTTCTTTGAGTCACGCTAGTCGAGTAAATGAGCCCAATTATATCATCTTCATGATATCCACCGTCTTGAGTTACCAGGTGTCTCTACAGCACCAACTATAGCCAATATCCCCATTCACCTGTATTACCTGATTCATCAGTGACAACAATTACAGTGTCTTTGACGGCTCTTGTGCGGCGTTGAGTTTTTCAAAAAAAATCTTAAAACACGCCAATGTAGTTGTTGTGATTATCTTTTTTTTTTTCGTCAAGCCTAGGGTTAAGCTAAGTCTCACACTTTTTTTATTAGTTGAGTTTAATATTTATTTCATGCTTGTGAAAATTTTCACAAGCTCGGAAGTTGTCAGAATATTAGTTCCTCACGCAGTGAGCTAAGTTACCCTTCTTATCAAGTCACGGCTCACAGCCTCCCGCAGCTGGATCTAAAACGACAAGCCGTCACCCGGATCGTAGGCATCTGTGCTTCCCGGAAAGCGCTGCAGATACCCTGATGTTGTTCAGGGATGCAAATGGAAATCAAGATTTTGATTAAGACAATGAATGTTGAGCCCTTATGTCGGTTCGGCGACCACGGGGAGGCAGGCCTCAAGTTCTCAAATCACAATTTTCCTGTGCCGTCAAGTGCTATGGCAACTCTGTCCCATGCAGACCTCCGATCCTGGACGTGGCTCCACAAGCTCTGACAGCAGTTTCATTTGCCATTCGTATATTCAAACTTCTCAGGCTGAGAGATGACACCAACAATATAGCGCCTTGCGCCTATAATTTACCTGATATCAAAACTTTTCCGCCACTTGACTTCTCTCCGGCACCTTGAACAATTATATACGTCTTTCATACTCCAGTTAACGGAATATGATAAAAATGTCCTTTTGTAATTCATTATTATAGCCTGCTGCGCATATTACACAGTCGAGATCGGCGGTTCCTACCATTGAGCTCAGTGATGAGGAGGCACAGCAAATACGTACGGACGCCCTACCACTCTTTTGTGTTGAAACATATCAATCATGCGATACATGGAACAGTAGCCTGTACGCCACCACTCAAACTCAATCAAAAGAATCATGTATATGTTTATGCTCAAAACTCAGAAATACTATGCTCCGGCTCCTGGGATACGTAAACGCGTCATCATATATATACCTCGAATTCCTGGCAACTTGGCAGCTAGCATGTTGCCCACCGACTGGAGTCCGCCACTTGCACCGGACGGCTGCTGCCTAGCTCCCTCTTCGATTAGTGCCCAATCAGTAGATACATAGCCGCTCCGCAGGTGAGGCAAAGTTTTGTTGCTGATTAAACCACCACCCACCCCTCCTTATTGCATCGGTGATTGGTTCACTAAAAGAACTCTGTAGAAACTGTACTGACATGAGCAGTTTTCGGAGCCGGAGAAACCTTTTTCAGCCATTCGCTCACTTACCCCTTTCCAAAGGCAACCAGCCCCTAACGTACGCGCTACCGTCGCGTTCTCTAATGCGGATGATTTTTTCCGAGCACAATAACTTGTATAGCGAACTTCTTTGTCGAAAGTACTTTTCATGCTTCACGACCATGAGTGTATAAGATCGGTGTTGATATATATATGTGCCTATGATACTGACTTTCATGGAGACGAACAGGGGCGGAAATCATGTTTGCTTTCACACTTGGGCGTCTCTGGATCCTATAATAGCTTGTGTCTAAGATATCCGCAGGCTAATGGGGACTGGCACAGTGGGTGAGCGGGAAAACTGGTGGTAACGTGCTCGAACTCCGTGGTCCAGATTAGTCGAACAGAAAAATAACTGTTTTTCTGTTGTCTGTTGTTGTAATCTCTAATGAATTACTCACCTGAGATGCGCTAGTGCTATAAAGCCAGGCCGTCACTCGTATCTCCTTCCAGGGCAGGTAGATGGTAATGTGCACCTTACAAGGGCCCGGCAGCATGTTTGAAATAAATAATGTAAGCGTGATTGTCCCGTGTCGGCTTAGGGCAGGATTATTTAAGAGTGTGGTATAGGTCAAGTGGATAAGTCTTTCCTTATAAGTAGGTAGTTGAGTCATTCAAGGCAAGTGAGAAGTCTGTAGGTCGGTAGATTTGACAGAAGCATGGTTTGAGCTTATTATTTGTGAGATGTTAGGCGAAGAGGAAATGGGGAGGGGAAAATCACATCTGTGAACTTTTTTTTTTTTCAGTGACACTCTCAAGCGGCGGAAGGGTGGGAACCGCCCCTAAAGAAAAAAGGAGAAGAAAAATAGGGAACAAGCCATCGCCGGGACAAAAGGCACCTTACATTTGTTTCAAACTATTAATCTACACTAATGTTACTAATGTTGCAATACCAAATGAAATCTATCAAGGCAAACTTCGCTGACTTGAGAAATCCTTCAGCCCTTACTCTATGTTGCCCGTCGCTCCCTTTGTGCGTCATCACGTCCTTACGCAGAAATCAACTTATACCATGTATCATCCCATTCTATGGACTTTACATCATTCATCAGCGCACATCTTGGCGCGCCCGATACCGAAGGCGAACTGCCCTTACCGACTCGGATCTCCCCATAACATGAGCGTCCCATTTTCTTTGATGAAATGTCACATAGCCCCGCATATGAAATTACATGTGTCTATGAGCTGCAATAGTAAGGCGCAGAGGGCATTGAAAGGAAACCCGACATTGGGATTGTCTCTCAGAATCCAGAGCTGGATCCAAGCAGTGTCAGCATCCCAAATCCTGAGTGTATTGTCAAAGGAGGCTGAGACTACTCGCTTCCCATCAAGAGTATACTACAAAAATATATTGTACAATTTACAATTAGAGAATGTCAAGAAAGGCCATAATATCATAAGTATGCATGTTTCTCCCCTACGGGTCACCCTAACGTAGGCAACATAGCAACGTCAGCGCGATCTTGGGATAAAGAGAAAAAATAATTTTTTTATTCTCCCTGCAGTAATAGGCTCAAGACCCAGATCGTGTTCTACTTCCCTTCCGGAGAAAGGGAGACGAGAGCGAGGTGGACCCCAAATATCAACCTGCGAGGTAAAATAACTTTCAGCCGGAACTTTCCGCGGGTCAGTGCGTTATATACTGCCTGTGCGCGCTTGTTGCCAGCGCACAGGCCACCTAACCCTCCTATTTCTTCGTTTGAAAATACAGACTCGTGGAGTAACTTTTTATTGAAGTGGCAGACTTTTGCGCGTTTTTCATGTGAATTTCAGGTTGCACCTCGCCGTTTCATCCTGCGAAGATGGAGTTTAGCAGAGTCGGCAGTGGGAGGAGGCGATCTTTTTGATGGTGAAACATGAGAGAAACTTGTCCATATAGTGGTGAGTTTTTTTGCAAACAATAGATAGCTAACTTGGTTAGGGAAAAACTTGACTATTTCTGATTCGATGTATGGCACATCTCTCAGATCTCATGTTGGATATTGTGTGTGATCTGATTCTGATTGATTTGAAATGCTTTTCTTGTCACGCTGACGGGGAAGTAAGCACCGATTTGTAACTTTCATAGTGTCGAAACATTGAACCTTGATGTGTCACCACCAGTCACGTCAGTGTCCATCGTGTGTCGAGCATCGATAATAGACTATTATATATCATACCGTACGTGAATGATTTGGGGAACTTTCAACTAATTTCCCATTTGGAAATGCAAAGACCAGTTCAGGGTATGAATTAGCTTGATGGTTGCAATTAACCAAGATCATTGAAAATAACATTTTTTGCGATCGCCTTAAACACCCCTAATTAACTAAATGTTCTCCCTCTCATGCGACGACGACACCAAGTACGCCTGCCAATAAAGTCCAGAGGCCTGTGGACGACATCGACGCAGTCTTGAACGCAGTGTTGGGTGAGGCGCTCGCGCTGGTAGCGCTCGAGCCGGTGGAGCTGGGGGCGGTGGCAGTAGAGCTTGCGCTGCTGCTTGTGGAGCTTCCAACGAGCGGGCTAGGGCTTGCAGTGGCTGCGGCACCAACACCAGTGAGGTTGCCTGCGGTCTGAGTGGGCAGGGAGCCGAGTGCCTTGGCGGCGGCCTCAAAGTTGGCAAGGGTATTGCCTGAAGAGGGGGGGTTGATGGCGCTGGAAATTGATAGAGTGAGTAATGATATTTGACGAAAACAAAAACAAAAGTATTTAAAGATTGTGAACACGCACCCGACCATTCCGGAGAGACAGTGAGGGGTAGGACTCGTTTGTTTGCAGTAGAACCAGATCGCTGATGAAAGACAACATGGTTAGAAAGACGAGAACGATGGGAAGGAGAGGGAGAGAGAGCGACTATACACGTACGTTTTGAGACATCCGTAATTGTCAAGTTCCACTCTGCATTTGTACCTGAGAATCCAGAAGGTACAAAGACGTGGCCAGAGTCGAAACCACCATCGAGCTGTGCGCACGGCGCTGAGAAGGCAGCTTGCGACACGGTGTGGTTTCCGGGGCTAGGGTACCATACGATGTGAGTTTGGTGAATATACAACGAGGGAAAATAACACGACGCGCGTCATGGATGTAGAAGAGCTGCTACTCACGCGCCGGTGAACTTGAAGTTGACCGTGTCATTTACTGCAGCAGTGATGCTGTTCGGGGTGTAGACGAAGCCACCAACACCGACTGTGACGGTGATGACTGCAGCAGACGCAGCGGACGCGAGCGAGAGAGCAGCAACAAGATGGTGCATCATGATTAATATTCGTGAAGGAGAAGTTCAAAAGTTGCGGTGGAAGCTGGAAGAAAGTGAGGCATTTTTTCCATCACTTTGCGCCATTTATGTAGTAGGGGCTGGACACCTACAAGTCAACACGCGGACCCCATCAGAAACCTAATACAAATGCTCGCTTCTTGGTTTGTCATTTAGTCAATCACATTGCGCCAATTAGCTGATTGGGCGAACCGTTTAATTTTCCTCTGCTTACAGTTCCGCAGTGGTATTCTATAATAAAACGACGGCAATGACGATTTCAGCAGGAGTAACCCATGACTTGGAAAACGGTTAAGGTGGCCGGGGGCACAGTTATTCAGACGGAGGATGTGAGTCTGGCAGTCAATTGAGGTGATTGTCTGGAGCCAACATAAAAATAATCTGAAACATCAACTTACATCGAAGTCGAAGAACCGTGACTTCGGAGACTAAAGATGGCTACATACTCAAGGCTTGTATAGCGCTCCGTGACATCTTCCGTAGGCTTTCCCATAAAAGATTCCCATAAATGATAAGAGCGAAGAGTACAGGCTTTTGCCTACTTTCAGGGAATATTTATGATTGGGCCGCGCGGCGCCTCTTGCCCACGTCCTGTGACAGGATGATCGACTAAAGTTTCATGTGCATCATCGCTTGAGCCCTGGTTGCTGGCAGAGAGCAGCGGGCCTTGTGACATTCTAAGGACAGACATGTCCAGGTCGTATTGTCAGCTCGTAGACGATTCCTCCGTTCCATTCTTCATCACAAGTATCCTGTATCCTGTGTCTCGGAAGCTATCGGGGCGTCTAGTTGATGTTCAAGTAGTGGCGTGAGATTCACAGGATTCTTCAGCCAGTCATCATGCTTGGGATCGGGACGAAAACGTCATTCCGTACACCCTTCCGCAAGGCCTTCGTGTGTCTTCGCCAACACTCACTGGACACATTATTTCCGGGAATATCGGAGAGAAGTGCCGATACATGCCATAAGTCCTGCCTTGCATGCTTGCTTGCTGACTTTGCGAGCCCTCCCTTGTCCGATTAGTGCGATGGAGGCATGATTATGCGAATTAGTAGCGTCAGGTTGGGAAGAATAATGGAGGATCCCTTGTGGTAGTCTCTCTCATTGCAACACGGACGGTTGCCTGATCAAATTATATATTCCATCCAGGAACACTCGTGACGTTTGCGAGACAGTTTGAAGGAAGTTCGTCCATGTCATGTTCTGGTATTGTACCCGAGAAACGAGCGTGATTCGTGAGGTCCTGCAGGATAGTCTTCGTCTCTAAGGGTCATTTCAGGCAGAATTCTGACCTTGGAGGGAAGGAGAGATCTCCAAGGAGATTAACACTGGAGGCATAGAGGAATTCTCTAAAAGAAGCTATTAAATTTTTATCAGGAATTTTTTTACTTGACAATTTCTTCAACAACTTTTTAGTTATGTCTGTAGGGTAAATGAAATGACCATAGAAAAAAGTGGGGACATGCACAAGCTGAATTAGAGATGTTGGCCCACCAAGCCTTAACTGCATGCATGTTATCCATGTACTTTGTTTAGCAAGATCCAACATTAAGTAACCCCTACAGGCTAGAGCTAAGGAAGTTCGCCTACTACTAAGTTTATGAGATAGATGAAATCACATTAGGAAATCTAGTGAAAAATATCTTATGCTAAGGCATACACTAACTCTCCATAGCTCTAGTTGTTACATGAGTGCTTCTAATTGAGAGATGGTACAGAAATATCAGAGAACATAGGAAGGGAATGAGAGAACTTTGACAGTGCTAAATGCTAGGTTCTACTGGGGCAGAGGGGTGTGACCAGTGATTGATATTAATTCTCAGGCAGGTTACTTAATGAAATACAGGTTCTGGTAGACTTTTGGGTAGATCTGAAGGACTTGGCTTCAACTTTATTGTTGATTTCAATGGTTTTTAAATGACCAGAAATCAGGGTTGAACTCAACATGTGGAGCATAGAGAGTGTAGAGAGAGGAAAAGGACTATTAGGTGCATTAATTCAATGTCAGAACTGGGGAAGTGTGACAGGTAAACTATGGGCTTATATACTATGAAGGTCAAAGATGGAATGGGATAGGAATGGATCACATTTCAAACTAATAAAATATGATATGGAAAGTTTTCTGTGTCCAAGTAACCAAGGAATGTAGAAAATGAACTGGACTGTAGGAATATTTTGAGACTTCTGAGCCGTTCTGTCATCTTCTGAGATCTGACTGGAAACTAGCTCTGATAGACAGAAATCTAGGTATACCTAGCAATTTTAAGGACTACCTCCTCTGATTTAAATAATTCTTCTTCTACTAGTTGGAGGGTTGGTACACAATACTGATGAAACCAATCCACATACTTTTCTCAATATAGAACATATGTGTGGATCATAACTTTAGTCTTGTTGAAATATAGTATTTATAAGCTAAGAATTGACTATGAATATATTTATCTACTAGTACAAGCAATAAGAAGAGTGTGGACTATGCTACTTATAGAAAATACATTAGATAACTTTCTATAAGCAAAGGGAGTTGCCAATGATGAATTACACTCCTCTGGTTTAGTCAAGGTATGTGTCCCAAGCTGAACAAATGTTGCTTTGGCTCTAGTGAAGTACTTGACTGCTGCTTCAACTTTCTTTTGAGACTGTGAGAAATGTTTTTATACACTTTGCAACTTCAAATTTTGCCTCCAATTGCTTCAAAAGTGGTTTGGGCACCCAATAGCATCTGCTGAGCTTCTCTGAAGTGATCAATTCCATGGTGGACATCACCTAGGTCTTCAGGGAAGATCCAATACCATCTCTTTCTCCAATTGTCTCAAACAGAAAAAAAAATAGTATTAGGTAATATCTTTTGGACAGACTATTGTCAGTGATGTGTGGGTACTCACTCAAAGGCATATTTATCCAAAGACTTTTATTCAAGACAGTTCATGATGAGATGAACTAAAGAACATATATGCAAATACCCTGCCTATATATTGAATGGTTAGGAATGGGGAGCAAATGGGAAAGAGTCCATGAGGGTTGGAAAGTAGGTAAGGTACATGTATGCTAATTAAAAGTGATAGGGTTGAAAGAACAAGGGATGGCAAAAAGAAATACATTATGAAACATGTTTCCAAATCACATGGCTCTTTGAGGAGCAACAACATCATCTAAATCCATTGGAAGGTGATCCAGTACATTGAGGACAATTATACCATAGAGTAGGATGGTATAGCATGCTATAGTAAGATTTAAGCATGTTGAATCAGGTCAGGCATTGAGTTCCT